>JACXGI010005979.1:0-44087 GCA_016801175.1 Esox masquinongy | reverse complement strand
CTCTCCTGGCCATAATTCATACTGCCCTCTCCTGGCCATAATTCTTATTGCACTCTTCTATCCATAATTCATACTGTCCTCTCCTGGCCCTAATTCATATTGCACTTTTCTATCCATAATTTATACTGCCCTCTTTACCCTCTTTCTCTATCCACTAAATCAGAACTGCTTGGAGAAAAAATTCTGCTTGAATGCATTCCTTCAATCAGTGCAGTCTTGTTTTAAATTGATGTAAATGTGTCTGGTAATGGGTGGTTACATGTGTTTTTTAGCAGATTACTTTACCTGGTCTGTGTGTGCATCGAATGTGCATTGTGTGTGCAAGGTTAAGTTGTCAAACGTTTGATTAAACAAGATGGCCACATTCTGTCTCATCACAGCCCAGACCGAAAGCCCCAACAGAGGCCAGACTACTGTCCTGAGGCAGTGCAGCAGTAAATTACACATCAGACTAAAGTGTTTGGGTTTGTAAGAAGACTGCGACTTTCGATTGCCCGCACAATCTTGCCCGTACAAACCCGCAAAATTATTCACCTGATTTTGCTCCTCTTTGAGACACCTAATCTGTGACAGTATCTGACAACCTTTCGTTAACTCTCCCCAAGAACCTGGTTACACTCATCCGTGTCTCAACCATTACATCTGGATATTTAGAAATGACCTTCAAATTCTTTACAATTTCTGTATTTGATTTAGCATCTGCTTTCCTAAATGCAAAGCATTCTACCCAGCATGTCAGATTGTCTACAAACACTAGGTCTCATTGCCATTTGAAACTAGGATGGGGTCTAATCTGGTCTATCTGCATCCATTGGAAGGGGTCCAATCTGGTCTATCTGCATCCACTGAAGGGGTCCAATCTGGTCTATCTGCATCCACTGAAGGGGTCCAATCTGGTCTATCTGTGCACTGAAGGGGTCCAATCTAATCTATCTGCATCTACATACTGAAGGGGTCCAATCTGGTCTATCTACATCCACTGAAGGGGTCCAATCTAGTCTATCTGTATCTACTGAAGGGGTCCAATCTAGTCTATCTGCATCTACTGAAAGGGGTCCTATCTGGTCCCCCTGCATACCCTGGAAAAGGCCCTCTCACATTACCCCCGGGCACCAGCATTGTTATCGGGTATTTTATCTCAACATTCCAGCCATGCCTCTGTCTTCTCTGCTAACGTTGCACTGTATTAAATGTCAACTAAGTCTGAGAGATCCGATATGTCTCTCCTGTTAGCTCTGCTGCCTTGACTGCTCTCATAACTTTGTTGTTGGCATTTTCCCTGTTAGTTGTGATACTGTAGCAACCTATCTGGCAAAATACCTGCAAATATAGCCTGTCTTTCTTGATCTTAAACATAGAAACTACATGGCCTCAAATTAGCCCAAAACCTCTCTCCCATTGGCAGTCTTGTTTCCTGCGTTAGGTGCATTGAGTATGTGATTGTGTAGATGTTCACTATCTGGCCATCGGTTGAGCAACCAATTTAAACATTACCACTGGTCCCTCCCTGGTTAATCAGTGTTTACCATCTGCCTTCACACAGCCTGGTTTCTGGTCCCTCCCTGGTTAACCAGTGTTTACCATCTACCTTCACACAGCCAGTTTTCTGGTCCCTCCCTAGTTAACCAGTGTTTACCATCTGCCTTCACACAGTGTGTTTTCTGGTCTCTCCCTGGTTAACCAGTGTTTACCATCTGCCTTCGCACAGCCAGTTTTCTGGTCCCTCCCTGGTTAACCAGTGTTTACCATCTGCCTTCGCACAGCCAGTTTTCTGGTCCCTCCCTGGTTAACCAGTGTTTACCATCTGCTTTCACACAGCCTGTTTTCTTCACTTCGTCAACATAACATGAGAAGCCATCAACATACCAGTCCATGTCAGCTGCCATTGGAATTTCACCAGCTACAGGGTTAAATATGTCTTTAACACATGTTCACATTTGTGCTCAACCGAGTCCTCTGAGGATGGCTTTAAGGTCATGGGTTTTTCCTTGTTTTTGTTTATTAACATAACTAATTGCCTCCCATTTGTTACCTCCCATTTGTCTACCTCAACATCTGCACTTAACCAGTGCAAGTATAAACATACTGGCAGTCATTTTGAAATTTTGATTGTAACTATGTCTGTCTTTGACACAATGTGCTCAATGTGCTCCACATTTAACTTGATGACAAGTTAAATGTGGAGATAACCTTTTCACGCTCTCTATGTACTTGAATTCAAATACTGTTCTTCTTCATAATTGAGTGTGTGTTTTCTTTTTGTGTTTGAGTCTGTGTTTTGTATCTGTGAGTGAGAGAGAGGGTATGGGCTAAATTTGTGGCTTGTTGAACTGCTCTTGCAGTGTATCGTGGAGGTGCAGTCTGGCACATCCATCTGTGTCCAGTGATCCATCCGGGGTCACGTCTTCACACCGTATGCATGACAGCTAGTATGTTTGTACTTGCACTGGTTAAATCTGTGGCTTGTTGCAGTGATCTTGCAGTGTATCATGGAGGTGCAGTCTGGCACCTCCTGCCCCCCGATGATCTGTCCGGGGTTGATTACAGCCCAGAGCACAAATGGACGGATGCTCTTCGTCCGCTTCCAACCATCCCGGTTACCTTGTCGAAACTGTCCGCTCCTTCCCTGGTGAGTTTGTGTGCATCTAAACTTAACCCCGGTAACCAAACCTTTATACGTACATTTTTGTTTATGCCACCCCACAAGGTTGGTAATGTTGTCCTGTGTGTGTTGGTGTGTATAAGTGTGTGTTCATGTGAGTGTGTGTGTTCATGTGTAGCTATGTGTTGAGTTGTATTGAAAAAAATATGATTTGTTATTCAACCATCATACACTAATACGGGTCTCAGGAGACCCACTTTAGAAGATGGATTAATTAATTGGATCCAGTCTGAGGCTGAGTGTAATATACGTCAAGCTTGACATGGACACTAGAATATGAAACATTTTACCTCCTACCCTAGCATTCAAATAAGGTCCCATACAACTGTAGCTCTCGGGGCTAGAAAATACTACTTCTACATAGACTGAATAGACTTTACAATCCTAAACTACTGCTGCCTGCCCAGGCCCTCTATAGGCTGGGGCTTGTTGTTCTTTCTACGGTTACACTGTTTTCCTTGAGATTTTTTCCAAACAGGGAGCAGGTTACCAGAAATGTAAAACGACTTGACTATAATTAGCCAGGTCAAGGGATGCCCTATATCCTCACTGTGCTGAAGTAAGATATGTATAGCCTTAGTTGTGTTTACAGTGTATTCTGTTGTTCACATACTGCACCTCACGGATTATTGTTTGTATGTTAGCTACCGTGCTGGTGTGCTTATTTCCAAACTCTCAAAAGAAAATAACTCACAGTAAATCATTTTAATCGTTCGCATTGTTTCTTTTTCCTTTTTGCCTCTCTTTTATGCACTCGTTATACTTGCACCATCACAGCCAGGACACCTCTCTCATGTCCTCCTTTAAGGAGACAAGGAGAGCGGACTTATAATAGTATGAAACCGAGATCTTGTCATGGATGTTGTTAAACACTTCCATAGAGAGTGATAGAGGCCTCCAAGTACCTGAGTGTAATGAATGGCAAACAGAGTCGGTGTGAACCCAAGCACAGAGCGCAGACAATTTTAATAAATGGCGAGGCAGAGGCACAAAACAAGGGGGAGGCAGAAAATCGAAGTCTAAGCAAAGCAGGCAAAAAGGTCACAAATCCGAGTAAGTCAAAACAAGTAAGAGACAACGCTTGGTGTGCAGTGAAACAGGCAATACTTCGCAGGGACAGAGGGAACAGAAGGCAATATATACATGAACAGTAATGAGGAACAGGTGGCAGGTGAAACAGATGTTCAGAAATCCAGTGATGGTGATCTGGGACGAGGGCTGCATTCAGGAGACAGACGGTGAGTACAGGAGGTGGATCTGGGACGAGGGCTGCGTTCAGGAGACAGAGGTGAGTATAGGAGGTGGATCTGGGACATGGGCTGCGTTCAGGAGACAGATGGTGACTATAGGAGGTGTATCTGGGACGAGGGCTGCATTCAGGAGACAGATGGTGGGTATAGGAGGTGGATCTGGGACGAGGGCTGCGTTCAGGAGACAGAGGTGAGTATAGGAGGTGGATCTGGGACGAGGGCTGCGTTCAGGAGACAGAGGGTGAGTATTTTGAAGGTGGATCTGGGACGAGGGCAACGTTCAGGAGACAAAGGGTGAGTATTGAAGGTGGAACTTGGACGACGGCTGCTTTCAGGAAATGGACGGTGAGTATTGGAGGTGGATCTGACACTGAGAGTCTATACAGTGTCTGATTCTTGTGATATTTGTTGATGACGGTTTGCGGTGGAACGTGAGGGATATTCATGCACATCAGAATACTATTGGAAGCTATTCACAATTGCACTATTATCTCTACTCAAGTTTTGGAGACCCACAGTTCATCCAATTAGCCATATGAATGCAGTGATATATCATTCAGTCACAGGTAAATGCAATTGTTCGGCCCGGCATTTCCAAACACTCAACCTGTGGTTAATATTTTCGAAATTCTTCCATTCTGACTATTCTGATCTATTGTTTGTACGTAACTGAGAATGCAGGCATATATCTGTTGGACACAGATATTAAGAGGTAGGGGCGTGGATCAGAAAACTGTCAATCTCACTTACATGCAGCAACTCTCATCTTCACATAGAGTTCATCAGGCTGCTGTTTGTGGCCATTGGAATGTCGTCCCACTAGTCTTCAAAGTTCATGGATATTGACAGGACCTGGAAAAGCTGATGTTGACCCTGATCTTCCTCACCATGAAAAACTAAAACCTGTATCTATAGGACACAGATAACATTTAATCAAAAAAGTATTAGCTAATGGCTAATGGATGTTCCACATGAAATTAATACATAACACAATCCTTTAAAAGTTTGATCTATTATATGACATATAAAGTTAAGTGAGGAAATATTTGTACCCTGGCACAATTTTCATGATTTTATCTCTGTACGCCACCACAATGGATTTGAAATTAAACAACCAAGTATCAATTAAAGTGCAGACTTTCAGCTTTAGAATCAAGGGGGTGAACCAAGATATTGTATGAAACGTCTGAGCAGACAATATATCCCTATTCACTTCAGAATTCATCCGGCTGCTTCTGTCACATCATCAATGAACACTAGTGACCCAGTGCCATTGGAAGCCATGCATGGCCATGCCACCACACTGTGTTTTATAGATGATGTGGTATGCTTTGGATCATGAGCCGTTCCAAGCCTTCTCCATACTTTTCTCTTCCTATCATTCTGGTACAGGTTTATCGTTTCATCTGTCCAAAGAACGCTGTTCCAGAACTGATCCGGATTTTTTAGATGTTTTTTGGCAAAGTCTAATCTGGCCTTTCTATTCTTGAGGCTTATGAATAGTTTGCACCTTGTGGTAAGCCCTATTTACTCTCGTAAAATCTTCTCTTTATGGTAGACTTGGATAATGATATGCCTACCTCCTGGAGAGTGTTCTTAACTTGGCTGGATGTTGTGACGGGGTTTTTCTTTACCAAAGAAAGAGTCCTACGATCATCCACCATTGTTGTCTTCTGTGGACATCCATGCCTTTTTGTGTCAACAGTGCGTTCTTTTTTTCTCAAAATGGACCAAACTGTTGATGTGGCCACTCCTAATGTTCCTGCTATCTCTCTGGTGAAATTTGTTTACAGCCTAAGGATGGCCTGTTTCACTTGCATTGAGAGCTCCCTTGACCGCATGTTGTGGGTTCACAGCAACAGCTTCCAAATGCGAATTCAACACCTGGAATCAACTCTAGACCTTTTACCTGCTTAATTGATGAAGAAATAATGAAGGAATAGCCCACACCTGTCCATGAAACAGCCTTAAGTCATTCTCCAATTTATTTTGGTCCCTTGAAAAAGAGGGGACTACATATTAAAGACTGTAATTCCTAAACCCTTCCTCCAATTTGAATGTGAATACCCTCAAATTAAAGCTCCGAGACTGCACTTTAAGATGGTATTAATTATTTAACTGTACCTTTAATTAATTTTTGGAAAATATATGATATTACCAAACTTGTGTCAGTATCCATTTATTTCCTATGACCTAACTATATGTATGTGTGTATGTATGTTATTTGTAGCAAAAAATAAAACACATTCATTTAATGAGCCTCCTTTAAACTTTAATTAGATGTTGGTTTTTTTTCCCCCAAATACAAGTGCAGTTACATAAAGTCCAATTAGACTTTAGTATAGAATATTTACATGTACAGTACAGTCATTACAATTTGCAGTAGTTCCCACTCTCAGAAGTTTACTGCCCTCCTCTGGACACATTAGATAAGTACAGCTTGTCCTCGGTTTCAGGTATGTCTAAGAAATTAAAATAATAAAGATTATACCAGTGCAACTTAATTTAAGTGTTTCCTTCATTACAGAGAAAGTGCAGAAAGTAGTTAAAATTAAATGAGGGATATAAATGTTTCCTTTATTTGTATTTTCAAGAGACCACGTTTTTCAAAGCTCCCCTGCACAAGATTTTTGCTTGAATCTTATAACGAATAATAGTGAAACTGTGAGAGACGTGAAAGCATTATCTTCTCAGTTCTCTGACTGGATTGGTTGTCATCATGAAAGTTTTATGATCTGATAACATCTAAAAAATGTGTAAGTTGCCATTTCCACATAACCACCAACCTGTTGTACAACAGTCAAGGAATGTCAGAAGTGTCATTGGCAGTGTGTCATTGGCACTAAGGTGGTAAGGAGTTAGAGGGAAAAACGAGTGATGGAAAATTGATTTAGCAGCAGATACGAAGGGAGAGGAAGTAGCTAGGAGTGATTGGAAGGATGTCAGGTCATTCTGAAGTTTTGATAAAGTTTTGATACATTTCTGCTTAGCTGTCCAAAGCCATCTTCTGTGAGCTTGCAGTAAGTCATTTAGCGAAGGAGCAGGAGGAGATTTCCAAGTCAGCCAAGACGAAAGGGGTTAATTAGGGTCTTAGGACTTGGAAAGCAAGGAGAGTAGGGTGGAAGAGTCAGACTCATGAGACAGAAGGGAGCAGGATTTAGGAGATGAGGGAGATGATAGGATGGAGAAGGACAGAGCAGTTGGGGGGAGAGAAAAAGCGTTGTGGCTGTATGTGTGGAGGAGTGAAAGAGAGGAGACAAAGAAGTGATCAGACGACTTGAGTGGGGCAGTGGTGAGATTGGTCGACAGACAGCACGTAGTAAAGATTCCATTAAGTGTGTTCCT
The DNA here is from genome assembly GCA_016801175.1 of Esox masquinongy. NCBI lineage: Eukaryota > Metazoa > Chordata > Actinopteri > Esociformes > Esocidae > Esox > Esox masquinongy. The sequence continues at coordinate 36,830 of JACXGI010005979.1, read as the reverse complement.
GGCTTTTGTGTAAGGATTGACTGGGAAAGGGTAAGGTTAAAAGAGTTACGGAGTGGAAAGAAAGAAGTGGTAAGAAATTAATCAAGGCAGATGTTGGAAGGTTTAGGTCATCCAATAATATGGGTGGTGAGCCAATGTGGAAGTCATCAAGAGCACATGACAATGTTTATCTTCAATGGACAGGTCACTCTGACAGCATGGAATCCAAGAGGAAATTGGTAGGTGAGCAGGAAGGAACAGAATCTACATATTAAAGAAATTAGTAGCTCTGTTCCACCTCCACGATGATCATATAGTCTGGGACGGGACAACACATAGTTAAATGAAGAGAACAGCCAGATTTGTAGGATTTTCATGGGTAATTAATGTGTGTCAGGAGAAGAAAGCCAAGAGCCTGGATGGCAGCACAGACCGAGATGTAGTAAGAAATGTTGACAGTGGATTGACATTTCCAAACACTGACAGAAAGCAGGGATTACTAAAGGGATTTTTATAACACAAGACAATGTTGTAATGAAGTTGGGTAATAAAGAACAAAGTTAATCACCTTCCTTCAATAACTCTGCAGAACAACACAGCAGAACTGTCTTTGTTTTGGATAAAAAACTGTTTCTAGATAAGATTTGATAATGATGAAGCCCACATAACTCCAGGAATTAGACATTTTGTCATATATATAGACAAGTGTTTGCCTTTATAGATCGTGTCCAATCAATTGAATGTATGAGATATGGACTAATCAAGTTCTAGAGACATTATAAATGTTATCAGAGGAGACAGAATGCCTGAGCTCAATTTGGATTCTCATGACAAAGTGTCTGAATACTCATAAATATCTCAAGTGCATAGGTTATTGGGAAAATATACAGAACCTGAGTTTCCTGCAACAGTTTTTGGCAGTTTGACTTAGTCTTCTTGTGAAATGGATTTCTTGCAATTGATGTATCATAATACAGTTATCTGCTTACAGGATAATCAACTCTCTGTCCGTCTCAGTAGTATGAAACAGGGGGATGATCTTTTCAGATTTATCAAAGTCAACATCAAAAGTGTAAATATGGAGTCTTTTCTCTGCATCATAGAAGGAGACCTGTCCCTCCTCTATATCCAGATACACTCCTACCTTGGAGGGGACAGACTGGTTCAGTTTAGTGACTGGTGTGGTTGCAGCCATGAGCTTTCCAAGCTGTAGACGCAGAGTCCAATAACCCGTTTGTGTAGAAATATTAACAAAGCCTTTACATTTTGCTGACTCTCTAACCACTCCCATCCTCCACTCTGACTTCCCCTTGACCCCCACCTCCCAGTAATGTCTCCCTGAAGTAAAACCCTCTGTCCCCAGAACACACCACCATCCATTGTATGTTTTGGGAGTCATTGCAGTGTCTTCCCAAGGATTGGAGACACTCTCAATGATTTTGGCCATTTTCACACTTTTCTTGTCTTTGGACAATTCAAGACATGGGTTGGCAGTATCTTTATCCAGAGTGATCTCAACTGTAAGGACATAAAGCAATTTAATTGATGTCAAATTATGTTATAAGCTACACAGGTATAAGTATCAGTAGAAACAATTATTATTTTACCACTGAATAGCGTCCTATACCAAAATACAAAAACTAGTCTTTGCATGTAATATATTTTTTACTTGTTCCTTGCATTGCCATACCAACCTGAAGCTTTCAAAATCCATTTCCAAACTACAATGAAACAGAAAAGATATTTAAGATGATGTTAGGAATGAAGCGCTACAAAAAATATATTTTTATAGGACACAAAAAAAAGATTTTTTTTGGACACAAAAAAAAGATTTCACATACCTGAGTCAGGAATTTCATTCAGGGCCACTAAGATAAAATAATAAAAATTGACAAAACATCTTAGATAACAGAACTGAATACAATATGTGTTAAGTTCATTAATAAAAGCACAATGATAACAAACTTACCTCTATTCCTATACCTTTGTTCATTTCTGAACCACTGCTTTACAATGGAACCCTGCCAAAAAAATCTGACATGAATGCTATAGTTCAAGCAATAAAGCATGAAATGATTGTGGAAAATCCATCAAATAAATACCCAATATTTCAAAGGTAATGGCCCTCATTCATGAAACATGCGTACGATAAATATAAATAGATAAATTTGATCTTAAAACAATCTTACGATCATTTCACCGACAGAGCAGGTATTAATCAATATTGTCTTTGTCATATCCTTACGATCAAACTCACGTCTGGTCGGAGACCGTGTAATCCAACGTTAAAAAATAAGATAATGTTTGATTCGCAATAAGACCATCATTATCATAAAAAACAACAATCGTAACAGCCTCAGTAACAACAACCACAATTATAATTGTAATAAATAGGCAATATAAAATACGATGATGAGGAATAGGGCCTACAGTACACATACAAAAGTAGGCCTACCACAATATTAAATATTGAATCACTACCGTAGGCTATTATTGTATTATTTATTCATTTATTTCACTTTATTATACATTTTCTGTTGTTCATGCATTTGTAAGGTAGGAAATGCCTTTGTGTTTGTAATGTGCTAGACAAATAAACTTGCTTTGCTTTTCCTAAGTCACTCAGGCCGTATCAACATACTTGGAGATCATAAATGGTAATTTCGGTGGCTGGTATCTTGATTAGCTAACAGGTCTTAAATTGACTAGTGAGAGGATAAATAAACCAGTGGTTCTGGGTCGAGCAGTTTCCCTAATGAGGTCAGAGCTTGCTCTTTTAAAGGACTTCGGCTCTGGGCTGAGACGCAAAAGTGTTCCGTAACTGTGCTAATTTTGTCATGGAGAATGATGAATGGTTAATTAGCCGTTTCAGGCTATACAGTGAGGGAAAATATTATTTGATCCCCTGGTGATTTTGTACGTTTGCCCACTGACAAAGAAATGATCAGTCTATAATTTTAATGGTAGGTTTATTTGAACAGTGAGATGCAGAATAACAACAAAAGAATCCAGAAAAACACATGGCAAAAATGTTATAAATTGATTTGTATTTTAATGAGTGAAATAATTTTTCGACCCCTCTGCAAAACATGACTTAATACTTGATGGCAAAACCCTTGTTGGCAATCACAGAGGTCAGACGTTTCTTGTAGTTGGCCACCAGGTTTGCACACATCTCAGGAGGGATTTTGTCCCACTCCTCTTTGCAGATCTTCTCCAAGTCATTACGATTTTGAGGCTGACGTTTGGCAACTCGAACCTTCAGCTCCCTCCACAGATTTTCTATGGGATTAAGGTCTGGAGACTAGCTAGGCCACTCCAGGACCTTAATGTGCTTCTTCTTGAGCCACTCCTTTGTTGCCTTGGCCGTGTGTTTTGGGTCATTGTAATGACGGAATACCCATCCACGACCCATTTTCAATGCCCTGGCTGAGGGAAGGAGGTTCTCACCCAAGATTTGACAGTACATGGCCCCGTCCATCGTCCCTTTGATGCAGTGAAGTTGTCCAGTCCCCTTAGCAGAAAAACACAGCCAAAGCATGTTTGACGGTGGGGATGGTGTTCTTGGGGTCATAGGCAGCATTCCTCCTCCTCCAAACACGGCGAGTTCAGTTGATGCCAAAGAGCTTGATTTTGGTCTCACCTGACCACAACACTTTAACCCAGTTGTGCTCTAAATCATTCAGATGTTCACTGGCAAACTTCAGATGGGCCTGTACATGTGCTTTCTTGAGCAGGGGGACCTTGCGGGAGCTGCAGGATTTCAGTCCTTAACGGCGTAGTGTGTTACCAATTGTTTTCTTGTTGACTATGGTCCCAGCTGCCTTGAGATCATTGACAAGATCCTCCCGTGTAGTTCTGGGATGATTCCTCACTGTTCTCATGATCATTGCAACTCCACGAGGTGAGATCTTGCATGGAGCCCAAGACCGAGGGAGACTGACAGTTCTTTTGTGTTTCTTCCATTTGTGAATAATCGCACCAACTGTTGTCACCTTCTCACCAAGCTGCTTGGCGATGGTCTTGTAGCCCATTCCAGCCTTGTGTAGGTCTAAAATCTTGTCCCTGACATCCTTGGACAGCTATTTGGTCTTGGCCATGGTGGAGAGTTTGGAATCTGATTTATTGATTGCTTCTGTGTACAGGTGTCGTTTATACAGGTAACAAGATGAGATTGGGAGCACTCCTTTTAAGAGTGTGCTCCTAATCTCAGCTCGTTACCTGTATAAAAGACACCTGGGAGCCAGAAATCTTTCTGATTGAGAGGGGATCAAATACTTATTTCACTCATTAAAATGCAAATCAATTTATAACATTTCTGACATGAGTTTTTCTGGATTTTTTTATTGTTATTCTGTCTCTCACTGTTCAAATAAAGCTACCATTAAAATTATAGACTGATCATTTTTTTGTCAGTGGGCAAACGCACAAAATCAGCAGGGGATCAAATAATTTTTTCCCTCACTGTAATTTATGTTGAAATCTGTCCATTCATAGGTTTCTGATAGCCACACCCGCATATATTATTGGTGTCATATGTATATAAGAACAGGTGCAGCATTCTTGCATCCACGGCTCTATCCGATTTATCAATCTGCCATGACATCGATACGTTCATTTCGACCAGGTACGATAGTTTTGTGAATCACACTTAGATATTATCGTAAGTCTCTCCCAACGTTCAAATCTGAGCTCTTCTCTGAGAAGGTTTCATGAATGAGGGCCAGTCACTTAATCCTGAGTATTTTTCTGTGTTTATATCTGACCTGGTCAGGCTGTTCCTTCAGCACAGCCCAGATGATGAAGTCCATGGCAGAGAGCATGCTGGGAAGTTTCCCTTTCTTCCACTGTCTCTCCAGATCCTGGAGGACTGAACACACATCCTGTCCTGGACACACTGAGTCCTACAGAGGATTATAGACAGTATGATGATACTGTAGGATGGTTTTCTAGCATTAGGTATAATTTTAATGCCACAAACGTAAAGATATCTTTTAGTTTTACTGTCTACTCACTTGTTCCATGTCCTTCAGCTTCCAGGCCCAGTCAGACAGGACCTTTCTGGCCTCTTTAAATTTCTGTTCCCTGTCTGGTACTTTCTGATCATGTGGTTCCTTACTTGTGATTTCCCCAGCAGGTACCTAGTAAACAACAAAGCTGTTGGTTTATCACAATCTTCTTTCCATGTGCCTTTCTAAATAGAAACTAACTTTACTTCATTCAGAGCAACTTTATTTCAGCACGTCATTATACTGCTTGTATTGCAGTGTTGAGAATATTTCTTATGAACCTTAAAAATATGTGCTGGCTCATCTGGATACAGTTTAAGCTGAGCCTTGGACTATTTTGGGACAAAAAAGAAAAGGATTTCAGTGAATTTACCTTTCCAGTCTGTGATGATTGTTTCAGTCCAGCCCACTGCAGTATAAACTCTTGACGGTCCTCTTGACAAGATTCATAATCATTTACTTTATCCAGGAAGGCTTTATTGCTGATCTGTGAGGAAAGATACACAGGACAACTGATTATGATTCATGGACACAGCAAGTGATCCAATGTTAAATGAACACTGAAGTCTTGCTCACACTGGCAGTTTGAAATGACTCATCCGATTTTTACCCCATATCTGATAGCAATCAGGTATTTCATGTCAGGGCAAATAAATTGGATAGAAATCTGCCATATAACTATGTAATTTGTGTCTAAATAGTGTTTCTTCTGTCTGTATCTATGCAACATGTTGTTTGTTGAGTCTAATTTCTATGAAATCTACCATGGAACGCAGAACATGGTAAATAGAAGAATGACAATGTCAACATATATACTTAAAGTCCCAAAGACCAAATTATATAAATCCAACTGCCATGCTTCTGTCACTAACAGATAAAGTCATGGGTGACTACAATTCACCTGTCACTGAAAGTCACTGAACTCTGGGTAATATTCCAATGCAGTTTCACCCTAACAGTGTTATTTTAACACTTGGTCAGCTGTATGTTTGAATCCAATTTGAACACACTCTGTGTTCTTTTAAGATAAGTTTCCACTTTTCCACTAAGTTTCCACTTGTTGTGCATTTAAGATATGGTCACATACTTCCTTTTCACCATATATACGACTTACCTTGACTACTCTGTTCAGTTCAGTAGAAAGTTCTCTGATTATTAATTTGGACTCATCAAATGTGAAATCATCCTTTACTTTCTCAGTTCCCTGTAGAAAGAAGATCAGGGATTTTGTGTGCTGAATGGATTCTGACATTGTCTACTTCCAGTTTTGATACTGCTATGTAATGTCATTGTCCTAGATGTGTTTGATTCTCCTTACCAGCAACTTTAACACTTTACTCATGAGGCGATCTTTCGTCTTCACTAACTATTGGAAAAAGAACAGGGAAGTTAAAATTACTGAACATTGGCTGGTTGATTCTGCAGAGTGAAATTGAAAGTTACATGACTTGACTTGAAACATTCTAATCAAACAGACAATCTGCAAAACTGGTTCTGATAAGAGTTGTTTACCAGAAACTACAGCTCACAATGACTGGTTGAAGACAAAGCATACCTCTAAAGACATGTCAAATCTTGAGACAGACTACACCCTTGAATGGAGTTCCATGAAACAAGTATGCATGCAATAATATTTTCTGATGAATTTCCGTCTAAACGTTATATTCTCTGGACATTTTATTATATTACCTTATGTAAACCCATCACTGGTTTGCTGAAAGGTTGTGAGGAAGTGGTTCTGGGAGTTCTCTCTTTTTTGACAGTACCTTCAATGCTTCCATGACTGCCTCCAACTCTGTCTGAAACAATACATGAACAATGAGCTATAAGTCAGGTGTAGGACAAAAGTATTTAGTATGAATAACACAAAACTGCAACTGCCATTCTTTGTCAGTTCACTTGAAGAAGCTATTGAATCAGCAATAACACTTTTGAAAGCTAATGTACCAGTGATTATTATTGTTGTCGGTGATATGTACAATTTAAACTTACCAGCCATCTGTGAAGCCATCTTTTTAACTAAAAGTATGCTTAAAAACCCAAAGACAGTATCACATTAAGTCCTTTGTTGTAAACCACCATGATGAGAATGCTCTACAGTGGTTGTTTTGGTGAACTTTTCAGCATGTAGCTCCACCCACCACCACTGAATGTAAATGCAGGTGTGTGCGCAGCACTGTGTGTCAGGGTGTCACGCCTCTGGAACGCTTCTCGCTGCGTAAGACAAGGTGATGGGAGATGTGGTTTCATGAGAACAATTTCATTTTTAGCTTTACTCTGGTTACACCTGACTCATACTTAGTCAAACCCAATTTAGCTATTTAGACAGCTATCTTGCGAGTTTGTTACAGTCCAAAAACATAATGAAGCCAAAGAACACAAACAAAAGACAGCATTTGTCATCCCAAAAAATAATGATCCCAACATGGAGCTTGACTGCTCGGCCTGATGTTTTGACACAAAAACTTTCTTAGTCCGTAGTAAACCACAATGAAGAGAATGCACTGCAGCAGTTGTTTTGATGATCTTTTCAAGAAGCAGCTCCAACCACCATAGAGCAGCGGTTCTTAAAGTGGGAGTCATGACCCCCCACGGAATCACTAAATGATTTTTGGGGGGTCACCAAATGATTTCTAGAATAAATACATTTTAATTAAAAATTTCTCTTTTTAATAAACCTGAAAACTGCTATACTGTATATAAGGGGGGGCTAAATATGTAAAAGATTGTTTTTTTTAATTTATGTTGTCGTCACAGAAAGAAAACTGGTTGGTTAAATTGGGCTAACAGTAGCTACAGAGCCACACTTAAACAGTTCCTGCTGTGTGCACGCTTTCAGTTAGCTACCAAATTAACATAGCGTAGAACATGGATTGGGGGCTTATCCATAGCTCTACAAACGAGAAGACATTACATGACAATAGTCTCTTTCAAACAGCTGATGAAAGCATTCCTTTAAACCATTCCGAGATCATGTGGCTTTCAAAGAGGAAGGTTCTCACCTGCCTGTTTGAGCTGCGTGATGAGGTGCGCATTTTCCTGATTGAGTCTGGGTCCCAACTCTCGGACCATTTGACAGATCCCAAATAGTTTCTGTGGTGTAAATTCTGTGTATTTGACAAAGTTAACTCATCACTACAATGCACAAATACAAATATAGGCCTATTGTCATTGTCTGATAAAATCGATGCATTCACAAAAAGTTGTGCAAGCTGAAGGCAGCAATGTCCTAGGATGGTCTCCAAGTTGTCATTTCGACGATCAAACCCAGGATGCAGCAGTTGTGCACCAAAAAGCAGGCTCACATATCTTATTAAATGAGTAAGTTGCTCAGACAACACTCAAACAATCTCTAAACATACCAGAGATAGCAGGTCATTAATATGTAAAAGGCCTAGTTGATAAGGGTTCTTTTATTAGTTATCTCAGTGTGAAAATGTTAGTTATCGAGTGAAAATGTTTAAGAACCCCTGCCATAAAGTGAAAATAGCTATGAACAGTTGTCCTCTGATTGAACAAATAGCAGACAGACTGAAAGAAAAATGAATACAATATAGAGAAGTTGAGTAACACATTCGCTGACAGACTCGTTACACGTAACTCCTATCAAATCCATTTTTATGAAATTTACATTACACCAGGTTTGATAAATTTTCTAGGACCTCTTCAAATAAATGTAATGAGGCACTCAATTAATGTACAGTGGATCTCAAGTCTTCCCCATTCAGACATTTCCCCATTTTATTTTGTAACAACATAAAATCAAAATAGTCCATGATGTAATGAATAAAATCTTCAAATTGTTGTTCAATTTGTTTGCATTCAAGTAATTTCACATGATTTCATGTTAAATACACCTGGCTCTGGGAGGTAACAAAGTTGGTAAGTGCAATTGTCTAGCAGAAACTACTGTACATCATGAATAATCTGTAAGAACCAATCAGGGGTAGTATATAACAAAAGACTGAATGTACTGAATATCCCCCCAGAGCACAGTAAAGAAGAAGACATTAGTCAGACAGGCCACCAAGAGGGCAAACAGAGAGACATTGTTGTAAACAACTCACATTAAAGGATATCAGAGGCTCTGGGACGAAGTGGAAGATGATTCTATGGTCTGAATAGACCAAAATAAAGCTTTTTGGCCTCAACACTAAGCACTATGTTTGGCACAACACTAACACCGCACATCATCCTGGGAACACCATCCCAACGTGAAGCATGGTGGTTACAGCATCATGCTTTGGGGATAATTCTCTGCTTCAGGGCTTGGAAAACTTGAAGATATACGGTAAAATGCATGCAGAGAAATACAGAGAAGTCTTGGAAGAAACGTCTTTCAGAGACCTGGGACTTGGGAGAGGATTCATCTTCCAGTAGGACAATGACCCCTAACCTTCAGCCAAAGCCACACTGGCGTGGTTTAAAACACCAAGGTCAATGTCCTTGAGTGGCCCAGTCAATGAACGGACCTCAATCCAATTTAGAATATGTGGAAAGAGTTGAACATTCCTATCCAACTTGACAGTGCCTGAATAATTTTGAAAAGCCATACTGGAAAAAATCGTTGTGTCCAGATGTACATAACTAGTAGAGTGATAACAGGCAGTTACCAGGCTCTATGTGCTACCAATTCAAGCCTTTGTTTATGGTGGTGGAACTGGATTTGGACCCGTTTTAGATTAATTCCAAATAGTCAATGAATTAATGTAACAAATGAATTTAATATATAAAGAGAGTATTACAATTACAGTACAAGTATCAAAGATAGAAAGTTCTCCACAGATTGAAGATGCAGGCAGGAGTAAGGAAAAATGCAAGAGCGTTTCTTCAAACCCTCGCTCTGGTTATATCCTAAAACTCAAGTAGTGTGGGTTGGTTAACTGATCTAAGGAAAACAAAACCAGCCCTGAAGAATAGATCCCTTATCAATCCCTGGGGCTCTTCCTATGACACCTGGAGTTTTTTATCTCAAGGATCACGCAAGCTAGGCAATTAAAAGCAACCCTTTTGTCTCTGCATTCGCTCCTTACAGAAACAAGTGTTAACCATAAACATTCCAATGACAGCCTACTAGAATAGAAATTAAGTACATACGTATACATGTCTATAATAAATATTTTTTTTTCAGAACACCAGCTATTCAGGCCTTAGATGGTCCAGTGGTTTACGTTTCTGCTTTTGGCACACATGTATGTAGCAGCATGGCGTGAATCTGACCCACATCACATGTTCATCCAGTGTTGATGAGATGGCTACTTACACTGAATGGAAGGAGAGAAGCCAGTACGGCCAGAACAGCTGACATTTTTAGCAAGAGACGAGACAAAACAGAGAAGGAGTAGTTGTCCAGACTCTTCACCCTCTTACCTTACTTGCAACAGAAAGAGAATGAACATGCTGAGTTGAGCGTAACAGTACACCAGTGTAAGAGACGTCCGTAGCAAGTGACATGACTGCCCCCGTTTGGCCCCACATGTCTGGCATGTCCAAATACACATCTACAATTGGGAGCTGGGTTCTGCTAGCAGGACAATGTGTGCTCCTGTCTCTGTAAGTAGGTGTGCAGCTATGAGAGAGAGATCAAGTATGATGGTAGTAAGAAAAAGAACAGATATTTTTTGAAACCATGCAATAAGCCAGTGGATTCGCTGGGTCAAATTCACCCAATTTGTATGTGGCACCTTGGTCACTGGTTCATTTGGTAACAATTAACACAGGAGAGTGCAAGGCACACTTTAGATAAACAAAGATTAATACAACTAAAAGAAAGGATTTAAAAAACACAACCAAACTTAATCAATCAAAAATAACTTTATAAAGCCTTTTTACATCAGCAGTCACAAAGTGCTTTTACAGTGCTTTTACAAATGCCCAGCCTGATAACCCAAAGTTATCAGCAACAATGGCGTTGATGCACAGTGTATAGGAAAAACTCCCTAGTAGTGTTGAAACTTAGGAAGAAAGCTAGAGAGGAACCAGACTCTTAGGGGTGGCCAATCCTCCTCTGGCTGTGCCTACACAGCTCTTACAAGGGAATCGGACAATAAGCAACAACGACTGGGTAGAATATAGGTGTAGATGAGGGGTGGGCGAACAATCGAGCCCGCAGGCCAAATTCGACCCATGAGGCAATTCCATCTGTCCTACATAATAAAATAGTGTTGAGGAGAAGTAAAACATAACTCACCAGCCCATTCTTATACATCAAATTATTTAGACATTATAATGGACCTACTGTATAAATGTTTTAATTATTGCCCTTTTCTGGCAAATCATTTATGATTAACAAATTACAAATGTTACCCTCCATTTAATTTAAAAATCCTGATATGGCCCCCGAGCTAAGAAGTTTGCCCTCCTGTGGGCTAGACCTACACTCAGCATTAGTGCAATGGAAACCAATATGTAATCACGTAGAACAGACAAGTCCGGGAATGGATGACAGGGGGTGTTTAACCATTTGACCTTTTAAAGTCCAATCCAATTCCTCATAAGGAAATCCATGACAGGGAGCATGTTGGCCAGCTTTCCCAGTTTCCAATGACCTGCTAGGTCCTGAAGAGTTGTGCATACATCCTCTCCTGGATGTATTGAATCCTAAAGTGACAGGGAAAGAATACACTTAGGACCAGAAATAAATATTTTTTGACCAATATCCACATTTGGCATTTCCATATAAAATTGCACTTATTGTACAAGTTTTTTTTGCTGGGCCGCGTAAGCGGAGCCCGGCAAAAAAAATGAAGAAGAGCGAATGTCTCTTACTGAGTGAGTGAGTGACCGACCGACTGAGTGGCCGACCTCTGTTAAATAGCGTAGTGGTTAGAGACGCTGGCTCGGGAACAACTGGCCCTGTGTTCGCCTCCCATAATAATCATAACGCATTAAGCCGGTTCAGGACAGAAAAAACTTCGCTAGCTACAACGTTACGTAATAGGAAGCCTAATATAAAACAGTTCTGGTGGGTATTAGGATTTGTTCAGGATAGACAAACACTTCGCTGGCTTCACGATTCGCTCGTCTTTTCACTTGACAAAAAAGTCAGTTATCGTTAGTGATGGCCATTCGAGGCTTCATTACCGTTGTTCTAGCAGCAGGATATTTTGCTCGCAGTGCTAACTTAGATTTTCTTTTCCAAAATAAAAGCCGTCATTGAAATATACGTTAATATAGTTAACAATCTCGTCTGTACATTTTTATGTTTAATGTCTGTTCCAATGTTATTCTTGTCTGTTATTTTTCACAGACTAGATTGTTAACTATATTGCCTTATACATTTCAATTATGGCTTTTATTGTGGTTAAGAAAATCTGAGTGCTGCCAGCATAATATCCTGCTGCTAAAATAATGCTAATGAAGCCTCGAATGGCCATCACTAGTTATCGTCAACTATATTGATAGATATTGTATCTCTGTCATTCACAAATGGCAAATTAGCTGTTAAAACGGCCAGTGGCAAAAGAGGATTTGTTCAGGATAGACAAAAACCTCACTGGCTACAACCTTGAGTAGATAGGTCATGGGAAGCCTAAAATGAAACTGTTTACTATATAGCGACTATTTCTGATGGATTTTCGAATTATTTCTCAGGCTTTGTTCAGGATAGACAAACACTTCGCTGGCTACATGATTCTCTTGTCTTTTCACTTGACGAAAAATTCAGTTATCGTCACCTATATTGATACAGTAGTTATTGTATCAATGTCATTCACGAATGGCTAATAAGCTGTTAAAACGGCCAGTGGCAAAAGCCACAAAGTTCATGGATGCTATTTGTAGTGGAGGTAAACTTAATAAGAAACGTTACTCAGTTTAACAATATAATGGGGTCTAGCGACATATTACTTGCTAAAAAGCTTTTAAAACGACCAGTGGCAAAAGTCATACAGTTCATAGATTCTATTTGTAGTGGAGGTAAACTGAATAAGAAACATTACTCAGTTTAACGCTAGTTAATGTCTAACAAAATATTCAAACTTGGCGTGACGTTAATGAGTGAATATAATGCGAAGAGGCTATAGTAATGCCCGGCATGCGTGCTGTTCGGTGGCGTAATGGATAACCACCATCCCTTTCACGTGGGTGACCTGGGAGTCGATTCTCAAGAGGGCAGCCGCGATTAACACATTTTATTGTGGGCCGGCTGAACTAGGCTTGCCTTGTTTCTTGTTATGTTGTTCTTTGACTTCCGTCTATGGCTGCCCTTTCAGATAAACAGGCCTAATGACCTTCACTAACCTTTGGTAGAGACTGAAGGCTTGAGGTCCACTCAGACATGGTCATCTGGGCCATTCTTAACCTTTCCCTGGTCTCTGGGATCTTCTCTTTACTCAGATTGGTTGCCTATTCAAAGACAGGAAACATAATTGAACTACATATGAGAATGGTTCACAATGTGCAGTATGCCATAATAAATAATGTAAGAAACAACATAATATATATAATACTAAAATGTATTTTAGTAATCTAATAATTATTACACTCATACAAAGTGAAATATAACATGTAAATGTAATAGTTAAAGTAGAATCAAAAGTGAACCTAGGATTCTGAGGTTGGTATTGGAATATTCATGATTCATACATAAAATATTTGTTCATAAGAAGATTATAATGACAAATGTATATCAAGTCTGTGTTTAAAAAGCACAGACGTAGTTGTACCTGTGCTGTATCCAAATGTAGTCTCTGTGGTGAATGCTTCGAATACTTTAGCTCCTCAGCCCATTGCAACAGGAAATGTTGACACTCCTCCAGACTCAATATGTCTTCCTCCATACTGTGTACAAGGTGACACAACTGATACTATGGAACATGGAAGACATTTTAACGTTGTTATTTTGTTTTATTAATAATAGAAGTTTAGAAACAAATGGAGACACAACAGGGTTCCGTGTTTGTGATTAGAATTATTCTTGCTATAGCAACATGTACAAATTATTTTGATGCTCTCTCTGAAAACGTAAGAAATGTATTCAGTCAATTCATTGGCATACCATAGTGTTTCACACATTTCCTACACTGCAAGCATTTTGGAAACACTGAACATACCTTTGTGACTCTGTCAAGCTGGGTGGCCAGCTGTCTGATGATGTCTTTGGACTGTTTTAATGTTATGTCATCCCTCTGTCAGGACAAAGGTCTCTGTCAGTCATGTTGCTCCATCATTGACAGAAATAAGTGAGTTCAAATTTTATGGTCCTTATAAAAAATAAACCCTAAAAAGCCCCAAACCCAGGTCCATTTCATGTGTAACGCACCTGTGGAGGTATGTGTGTATCTCTTGAGGTACTTCTGAGTCTCTTTTTGAGTCCCTATAGTAAAGAGATGATTGGTCAGTGTACATTGATTTTAGCACATGTAAGGAGATGATCGGTCAGTGTACAATGTTTATAGCACATATTTGAAGTGTTTCTTTTGTGCAGTACAGTTCCTATGGAAAGTACTCAGACCACCTTCATTTTCAACACATTTTGTGGTGTATGACTTGATTTAGGGTTTGGGTAAGCGATCACAGCTTTGAGTCTTTTTGGGTTTGACTCTTATATAAAGCCAAGTGTGTGCCTTTCTAGATCATGTATAATCAACTGAATTTGCTACTGGTGGAACCAGAGGCATTGCTAGGATCACAATATATTCGGGGCTCAGTTCTCCCTAATCAGAGAACTGACTGGGAGGCCAGTTCTCCAATTAGGTTGTTGGACTCTTTCAATGTTAGGCTATCTTTCTAGTCTCTGTCAGTAATGTTACTCAATAATTACACAAATAAATGTAAAGGACATACAAAACGACCAGCCCCACAGAACCTGAGTCATAACCACTTCAATTTACATACATTGCAGTATTATCTGTTTCTTATTCCTTAGAATAAAATGGAATCTTCTGTCATGCAGTACTGTACATTTGTCATGTGCTATCATTGGAATGTTAAGATATTACAGATGCTTATCAAGGGTCTGAATACAGGAGCAAAAGGTCATGCCTTAATTTATCTACCCTACGGTCCCAGGAAGTACAGATGGGAATGTGTCCCCACTTGATAAGGGGGCAGTTATTTAGAACTAGTCCTCTGATCGTCCCTTGGGTTGGCTATCCAACACCTACAACTTTCGTTTTGAGGATATGAATCAGAGTGGGAAATGGTCCCACACGCTTTTTCTTGGATAAATAAATGGAACCAGATAAATGGAGCCAGACTCCATTTATCTTTAAATCTAAAATGGTAAGGTCGCATGTGCAACTGAAATACAGGGATAGCAGCAATTAGGTTCCTGAGGTAGATATGTACATGTAACAGAGTCCAGTACAGAGTCCAGTAGTACAAAGGGAGTAATGTCACAAGCCCCCCCCCCCCGATAGTTAGTAATACGTTAAATTATGACCTATGGGAAACAATGACTCAATAAATAGTTCCGTTTATAGAAACTGCATAGGCGGAATTGGGTGCTTGTGTCTGGGGTCCCCCAGGGCCCTAATACATTGGTATTTTTAAAATGATATCAAGTTATTAGGAACAAATTGATTGACAATGTTATGAAAAATTGGAATGATAGAATGAAGCACCTGTGAGATTTGACAAAAAGTAGACCTCAGGGGTCTGTGGGAACCCCAGTCGGACAGTTCATTTTGTCTAAATTAGACTATATGGCCCATTAAATACGACATCTTTGCCATCAATATCATATCATGAAATGTACTTTGACGGCTGGTAATATTGTCTTCAGCTGGCTACTTCTGTCAATAAACAACTACCTAGCTAACATTATACATTTATACTCTAAAAATACCATTGTTTTCTTTTTAGCCCCAGTAACTTATTCTCTAAAATTACCATTGTTTTTTTAAACCCTTGTACAACACTTGATGCATTGAGTCAGTCTTTAAAATAAGTCAGTCTTTAAAATAATGATCCTGCAATCCGTGAATGCATTATAAGCATTCTAGAGCACAAATATAAACTTTATAAGTAAAATGTATAGTGTTTTACTATGACAGAGTGGATGCTGCTTGTTCTTTTAAATCAGATAAATACTGACCTGTAAGATATTATACACAATAATAAATAAGCTAAATCACAAATAAGATAATTGTGGTAGTAATAAAATTTAAAGAAATATTTTTGTTGTGTATACTACTGTACTTCAATATTTGGAAGTTTATTTATAAGGACAATAATCCATTATTTTTTGTGTGAACTTTATTTGAGATGAGATGTATTTTTCTGTTATTAGATTAAATTAATGGATTGTTGATTGTTCCTACCCTTGTTGGGGAAGGGCCATTTTGGGGCAACATTTTGAGCTGAACGATGGCTGACAAAGTTACGATTGCATCTGTGGTGAATATAATGAGCCAAACATCCTAAAAATATTACAATATAAAAATGAATAATTAGATTTGTAAACATATTTTTAATATGTTTAATATGTTTCAAACATATTTTTAATATGTTTAATATGTTTTAATATGCTTTGATTAGTATCCAAATTTAGATATATGGCAAAGATTAGGGGGGGCAAGCTGGGTGTGGTGTTTGCTACAAGATCCCAGTGGTACATGTTTTGACTTCAATTCATTTCTAAAAAGTAAGATCATAAGGTATACACTGATCAGCCACAACATTATGACCACCTGCCTAATATTGTGTTGGTCCCACTTTTGCTGCCAAAACAGCCCTGAGCCGTCGAGGCATGGACTCTACTAGACCTCTGAAGGTGTGTTGTGGTATCTGGCACCAAGTCGTTAGCAGCAGATCCTTTAAGTCCTGACTGTTGTGAGGTGGGGCCTCTATGGAGCTGGCTTGTTTGTCCAGCAGGCTCCAGAGGCTTGATTGGATTGTGATCTGGGGAATTTGGAGGTGACGCCCTGTGTGTTCTGACACCTTTCTATCCGTATCAGTAATTGGTGCTACAGTAGCTCGTTTGTTGGATCGGACCACACGGGCTAGCCTTAGAACCCCACGTACATCAGTGAGCCTTGGCTCTGTGACCCTGTCCTCGGTTCACCACTTTTCTTTGCTTGGCCCACTTTTGATAGGTTCTGACCACTGCAGACCGGGAACACCCCGCAAGGGCTACAGTTTTGGAAATGCTCTAACCCAGTTTTCTAGCCATCACAATATGGCCCTTGTCAAAGTGGCTCAGATCCTTACGCTTGCCCATTTTTCCTGCTTCTAACACATCAACATTGAGGACAGAATGTTCACTTGCTGCCAAATATATCCCATTCACTGACAGGTGTTATGATAACAAGGTTATCAGTGTTCTTCACTTCATCTGTCAGTGGGCGTAATGTATACACTGCATGCACAATTATTAGGCAAGTGAGTATTCAGATCAAAACATTATTTCTATGCATATTTTTCAACTCCAAACCATATAAACTTGAATGCTCATTGGATTGAATCATTTTCAAGTGATACGTATTGGTGTAATGAGGGAGGGTGTGGTGAAAGTGAATTACACCTTATATAAATGTGTGCATAATTATTAGGCAGCTTCATGACCTCAGGTACAATGGGCCAAAAAAGAGATTTAACTGACACTGGAAAGTCAAAAATTGTAAAATGCCTTTAAGACAGATGCAACACTCTTGACATAGCTAAACAATTGATGCATGGTCACCAGACAATCAAATGTTTTGTTGCAAATAGTGAACTGGAGCGCAAAAAATGCATGGAGAACAAAAGACGCAAATTAACTGCAAAAGACTTGAGAAGAATTAAACGTGAAGCTACCACAAACCCATTGTCCTCCAGCGCCACCATATCCCATACCTACTGCCAGTTTCTGGAAGATACTTTCTTCAAGCAGTGATACAGGAAGAAGTCTTCAGCATTTAATAAGGCCATGGTCTTTTTGCGGGAAAATGCTCCATCACATGCATCCAAGTACTCCACTTTTGATTAGCAAGCAACGGCCTCAAAGATGGCCAAATAAAGACCTGGCCCCCTTCCTCACCTGACTTAAATCCTATTGAGAATTTAAGGGCCCTTCTCAAATGTGAGATTTACAGTCAGGGAAAGACAATACAGCTCTTTGAACAGCATTTGGGAGGCTGTGGTTGCTGCTTCAGCGAAAGTTGATTGAGAATAAACAAGAGAGTTGGGAGAAACTATTTTTGTAGTTTATTTGCCTAATAATTCTGCACACCAATTGTTGATGATTGATATTTTGGATTGACATAAAGCATTGTGATTGTTCAACAATAAAAATAAATATTGAGAAATACGATTTGCCTAATAATTGTGCACGTAGTGGATATGTACATACGTAATGTGTTTATTGTAATATCAATTGTTGTTCTGTTCAGCCAAAGGTATAACTTTAATGTTAGTACAGTTATGCAGACATGCTGTAAGTGGGTTTTAGAAGACTAATGGAGTCTTGTGTGCTTTGTCACTTTTTTAGAGTAAATTCCACTGCCGTATTTAAGTTATTGTATTTTAGTGACTGTATTTTAATTTGTAGTATTTTAGTCACCCATTTTGGAATCATATTTCATTTTTAGTGTTTTAGTGGTCATATTTTAGTCACAATATTTTAGATCCTTTATTGTATTTAATTTAATCTTTTCTAAGATAAAAGCACAAAGATAGTAATTGCTAATTTTAAAAAAGGCAATCTACTCAAAATAAAATAACCCCAAATAAAGTTTGTGTCCTGTGTGTTACCCAATTCAACAGGCTACTCACACAGTATACTAAAACTCACCAGACACAAAGAAAAATATGGTTTTCCATAAGGCTGTGAGCAACTGTCATACTTTGGTTTCTCTGTTTTCTTTCGGTATACATCAACAATGTTTTTGGCATTGTAACCTAAAAAAAGAAACAGTAAAACACTTTACAATTCCACTTTACAATTTCCAAAAAAAAACCTATATGGAACTGAATATCCTAAATATAATCTATCATTCACCATCTTCAAATGCAGTATAATGAATGTAATATGCCTTACCTAGTTTCACCATTATATAAAGCTAATTTGATGAGAACATGTATCCAATTCATTTATGAGGTAGTATAAGTATAACAAGAGCAAAGCTAAAAATAGGTAGTTTAAATCGTTCACCTGAAAACCACACCCCCAATTGTCTTATGTAAGGCAGGGACAAGCATTCAAGTGTGACACTTCCTGACACACAGCGCTGTGAACATGCCTGTATTTAAGCTATTTAGCCAGCAATCTTGTGAGTAAGCCTAGTAAAACAAAACAGTTTATTACAGTCCAATAACAAAATTAAGCCAAAGAGCACTAATAAAAGAATTTGCCATATGAATGATAAACAGCCTGACTTGGAGCTTGACTTTAGGGGCCCACCTGATGTTGAGATTTGTGTCACCACAGTTAAGGATAGCAGCACCAGGGGAATGGGTTGGCTTAAATAATCTTTTTATAGGTACACCATGTAGTTGTGAAAGAAACAAATGAGAAGAGTTATGATAAACTGTCCATATATATGTGTGTAACCTTCTCAAATTAATTCCCTTATTTTTGTGGTATCGTGAAACAGAAGTTCACAGGGCACTGAACCGCCCTTCTCACTCCATATCACTCTGTCATTTAAAACATAATTATATGTACATCCAATCTACCTTTGTGGGTATGTAGTAGACCATTTGGTTTTAAAGTAGGATAGAAGCACTCAAACAAAAAGACAGGATGATGGAAACAAGAAATGTTGGGCAGCACGTGGCGATGGGTATACTCTAGGGTAGAATAGGCCATTAAACCATTATTTATAATCAGCTTCAATAAAATGTGCGGGTGGACTTGAAGACAGTTACTCCTCACAGCCATAATGTCACAGATACAGTACAACGATATGTCCTTTATTTATAAATCAGAAAAACATTATGTACGACCTGGGCAATTGTGTGGGTAGTTAATATTATGTCACCTCATTATAAGGACAACGGTCTTTGTCAGTCAGTCATCTGATTCAATCAATAGCATAAATTGCAAGGTCACAACAAAGATTATTTAGGCCACAAAATTGATAACGGCTATACAAAGGTGGTGTATTTCAACATAAATAATGTCTTAGTAAAAGGGGAGACTGTATTTTCAGATTTTTCAAAATCTCTAGGCTATACAGTCTAATGGGAATTTTTTTTAACCAATACATTGACGACTGTACATGATAAATGACCAAGCTCTATTTATACTGGAGTTTCTCAGATTAGAGTTTGACAAAAGATGGGGAACTCCTAAACTGTTTCCTGGTTCCGTCTCGGAACATTCCACACATTCTAGCCCTGGGCATTCAGGAATGTGATACCCTGTGTTTGTTAGACCAAGGGTATATACTGCTCAGCAACCATGTTAATTGAACTAGATTTTGCCACATGGCTACCCTTACAAAATCAAAATGTTTTTTTGGAAGATTTGCAGCAAACTTTTGGCTGATTTGCAGCAAAGACATTAGTTTGCCAAATAAAATTGCCACAAGTTTGCCAATTTTGGCAAACCTCCAGCAACATTCTGGCAATAATGAGAAGTTTGCCACTACTGGCAAACATGTTCACTTTGGCACTACTTGCAACTTGTGGCGAACCAGTTGTGAACATGTTTGCCAGTAGGTTTGCCACAAATCTGCTGCAAACATTTTGTCTTTGTAAGGGAAATTCTAGGAAACTTCTGGTAACAAGCAGAAACAAATATGAATTTGCGGCAAACTTGCTGCAAACAGTAAATATTCTAGCAAACTTGCAGCAAGAAAATAGATCATGAAGTACTTGGGCTTTCAGTGGCTCTGTAGTTAAGGAGTCAGGCTTGTAGTTGGAAGGTTTTCGGTTCAAATCATGACTCTGCCGTTTATCGTTGTGTCTGTAGGTAAGGCTCTTTGCCCTATTTTGCTTTGGAGAAGAAAGTCACTGTACTCAAGGTTTCTTTAATTGTAATATAGAGAATATTAGGGAAATATGTTTTTTGTCAAACTGACTGATCACCTTCATAATTACCCTGGGTTAAATGTAGCTATTACAGATGCCATCAAAATGTATGGCTGGAGTAATACAAAAAAACTTACTATGGACCCCAGCTGAAATTGGAAAAAGAAGTACTAGTTTGTATTACCACCTCTGAAAATGTGCCAGGTAACAGCTTGTAGGCTACAGCCTTTACGTAAAACACAGTATAGCGTCTGTCCTACCCACACCCTGATGAGGCACACATGCTCTCCATAAGACCTTGTCAGGGAGAGGATAAAAGGGCCCAAGAAAAGCTACTCTTGGCAGAAGTGGAAGACACACTTTGGAGTATCAATCAATCAATCAAATTTATTTATACAGCCCTTTTTACATCAGAAGTTGTGCTTTTACAAAACACCCAGCCTGAAACCCCAAGGAGTAACAAGGCATGTACAAGTTTCACCAAAACCTAAGAGCATGATTTCTTGGTTGTGATAAAATATCTTCTCTGGGGGATAACTGCAAAGTTACGATCTGCAAACTTCACAAATCCTGAAATGGATCGGTGTTGCCCTCTAGTGTCTGTTGTCTGTCAGGACCCATCAACATGTTGGAGTGAAGCAAACAGACAGACAGACCTCAAAAAGACAGAATAACAGAAAGACCCACACAGACAAAAAAAATGTAAACCTATGTAATAAGTATTTTGGTGATACTTAGACCGACAGAAAGACACTTACAAAGACAGAATGACAGACTGGCCATTAGTAGATACTGAAACAGACAGGCCAATGGAAGGAGAAAAGAAAAGTGCACTCATACACAGACAGACAGATGGACAGAGAGACATAATGTAACACTGACTTGCGTATCATAGACAAACAAACAGACAGAGAGACAGATGAATAATCTTACACTCCCTGACAGACAGACATGATACATTTAACTACTTGGTTTCATGTCTATGTAATCTAAGTAATGTCAGCGTTGATAAAATTAGTATTTTACTCTTTCAATTTAAAAATATTTTTTTAGAATAGTGTTTTTTCATTTTTTTCATTTACATTTTAGTCATTAAGCAGACACTCTTAGCCAGGGCGACTTACAATAAGTGCATTCTTCTGATGGTTTCTTGGAAATACAACATCTGACAATTATAATAGGTTTCCTTCACTAAAGCCAAAAGTTAGCAAAGTGCCAGAGAAATCAGTTAAGTGCATTTTGTTTGTATTTTTTGTTTCGAGTGGTGGGGGTGGGGGGGGGATACACAAGTTAATTACGATACTCTTTAAAGAGGGTTTTCAGCCATTTTGGGAAGGGTCACTGGATTAAACATGTTGAACAAAACTGGCAACAGGCCTTTTTCTTGTGACCATGTGTTTAATCTAGTACCGTTGCTGCGGGTCCCTCCCTGATATATAGTACCAACAAAATGTTTGGACACACTTACCCGTTCATTTTGACTGTTACTGTATATGTCCGTCTTTGACATCATGTGTTTACAATGTGAATGGCAACGCTGGATTTAGAAGAGCCATATTGGGGTTAGAGCTCGGTGACAAGCTAAATGTGGAGAAAGTTTTCTCATGCTCGCTGTGTACTTGAATTCACTTTCTTACCTACAGTATATGTCCTGATTAGGCTCATAGTCTCAGATTTTAGGTTTCAGGTCAAAACATGCAAATCAGGAGCATACTGTATGGACACATTCTATTTCTCAAAACTGAACTTTTTTCACGTTTAATTTTATCACAAATACTGTTCTTCTTCATAATTTAGTCTGTGTTTTGTATCCGTGAGTGGGAGATAAGATTAGAGGGATAGAGAAACAGGAAAGCGAGACAGATGGATTCACATTTGGTCATGTCTTCACAACTTATGCATTTTTGTACTTGCACTAAATCTGTGGCTTGTTGTACTGGTGTTGCAGTGTATCATGGAGGTGCAGTCTGGCACCTCCTGCCACCTGGGCCGATGATCTGGGGTTGATTACAGCACAGAGCACAAACGGCCGGATTTTCTTCGTCCGCTTCCAACCATCCCGGTTACCTTGTCGAAACTGTCCGCTCCTTCCCTTGTGTGTGCTTGGGTGCATCTAACCTTAACCCCGGTAACCAAACCTTTATAGGTACATTTTTGTTTTTGCCACCCCACAAGGTTGGTAATGTTGGTAATGTTGTGTAATGTCCTGTGTGTGTGTTTGTGTGCATACTTGTGTGTTGATGTGAGTGCGTGTGTTTGTGTAGCTATGTGTTGGGTTGTATTGAGGCACTCTCCATGTTGTAACTGCACTCGGCAACATTCCCAACCACCGAAAAAAAAACGATTTGTAATTCACCCATCAAACACTAAGACGTGTCTCAGGAGACCCACTTTAGAAGATGATTGGAGGAGGGACGTGCCAGTCACGCAAACTGGCAACACATCTATCAGGCCTCAGTCAGGTTTTCCGTATGTTCAGACACCAGTCGGTCTGCACACTCAAGACAGCTCCAAAAATGTTTTAAACATACTTACCCACTTACTAACTAGGATTTCTATGTATCACTTTTTCAAAGTCTGAGAGTAATATACGTCAAGCTTGACATGGACACTAGAACATGAAACATTTTACCTCCTACCCTAGCATTCAAATAAGGTCCCATACAACTGTTGCTCTCGGGGCTAGAAAAGATTACTTCTACATTGACTGCATAGATAGTACAATCCTAAACAGCTGCTGCCTGCCTAGGCCCTCTATAGGCTGGGGCTTGTTCTGTCTATGGTTACACTGTTTTCCTTGACATTTTTTCCAAACAGGGAGCAAGTTACCAGAAATGTAAAACCACTTGACTATAATTAGCCCGGTCAAGGGATGCCCAATATCCTCACTGCTGAAGTAAAATATGTCTAGCCTTAACCTTGTCACAAAATGTTCCTTTGGAGCGTGTCTCCTGTTAGAGTAAGTAAATGTGAACAATTCAATTGAAAAACAAACTGAAATCTTTGAGGGGGAAAAATAAAAAATAAAAAACTCACAATAACCTGGTTGCATAAGTGTGCACACCCTTAAACTAATACTTTGTTGAAGCACTTTTTGATTTTATTACAGCACTCAGTCTTTTTGGGTAGGAGTCTATTAGCATGGCACATCTTGACGTGGTAATATTTGCCCACTCTTCTTTGCAAAAGAGCTCCAAATCTGTCAGATTGCGAGGATCTCCTGTGCACAGACCTCTTCAGATCACCCCACAGATGTTCAATTGGATTCAGGTCTGGGCTCTGGCTGGGCCTTTCCAAAACTTTAATCTTCATCTGGTGAAGCCATGCTTTTGTGGATTTGGATGTGTGGTTTGGGTCGTTGTCGTGCTGAATGGTGAATTTCCTCTTCATCTTTCTAATGGATGCCTGAAGGTTTTGTGCCAAATTTGCCTGGTATTTGGAACTGTTCATAATTCCCTCCACCCTGACTAAGGCCCCGGTTCCAGCTGAATAAAAGCAGCCCCAAAGCATGATGCTGCCACCACCATGCTTCACTGTGGGTATAGTGTTCTTTGGGTGATGTGCAGTGTTGTTTTTGCGCCAAACATACCTTTTGGAGTTATGGCCAAAAGTTCAACCTTGGTTTCATCAGACCATAACACATTTTCCCACGTGCTTTTGGGGGACTTGATGTTTGTTTTTGCAAACTTCAGCTGGGCTTGGATGTTTTTCTTTGTAAGAAAAGGCTTCCGTCTTGTCACCCTACCCCATAGCCCATTTGTATTAAGAATACAGGAGATTGTTATCACATGTAGCACACAGCCAGTACTTGCCAGAAATTCCTGCAGTTACTTTAATGTTGCTGTAGGCCTCTTGGAAGCCTCCCTGACCAGTTTTCTTCTCGTCTTTTCATCAATTTTGGAGGGACGTCCAGTTCTTGGTAATGTCTCTGTTGTGCCATATTTTCTCCACTTGATGATGACTGTCTTCACTGTGTTCCATGGTATATCTAATGCTTTAGAAATTCTTTTATACCCTTCTCCTGACTGATATCTTTCAACAATGAGATCCCTCTGATGCTTTGGAAGCTCTCTGCGGACCATGGCTTTTGCTCTGAGAGACAACTAAGAAAATGTCAGGAAAATCCAACTAGAACAGCTGAACTTTATTTGTGATTAATCAGAGTCACTTTAAAAGATGGCAGGTGTGTAATGACTTCTATTTAACATGAGTTTGAATATGATTGGTTAATTCTGAACACAACCACATCCCTAGTTATAAGAGGGTGTGCACACTTACGCAACTAGGTTATTGTAAGTTTTTTATTTTTTATTTTTCCCCCTCGAAGATTTCAGTTTGTTTTTCAATTGAATTGTTCACCTTATAGGTTACATTAAAAGTGGAAAAAGTTCTGACTTGATTTATCTTTGTCTCATTCTTTTACATCACAAAAGCCTGGCATTTTAACGGGGGTGTGTAGACTTTTTATATCCACTGTAGGTCCAAGTAGATATACTATATATATTTATTAACCAGTTAGTTTGAATCCTGAATGCTGATTGGATGATAGCTGTGTTATATGTTGTGTATGACATCTTTCCTAGCATGAAAAAAAAATACTTCTGTGGTGTAAAATTATGTCTGAAATACCTCCAATCACTCTTAATTATGTAGGGAGAATGAAACAAAACAGCCCAAGTGGAAGGCCTTCCCATTAAAATTACTTAGCCTGTTAGGGAGTTTGATCAAAGACCTGAGAATTAAATCACTCTTAGACATGGAGATAATGATGATCAATTTATGTTTGCGCAGCGGGGGGGAGCTCCGAAGATATACAGAGGGAGGACGGGGTGTTTGTCCAGTCAAGGAGGCACTCGGATTTACAGTATATTCACACAGTCAAAACACACTAACATACAAAAAGCTTTAAAGCAAATAGCAGTGAGGACTGACAGGATACACTTCATTCTCTTGTTTTCAACCATGAATCATACCAAAAGTTGTGTTTGATGGTAGGCACCCAGTGGTGTTTCAATGCATGGATTCAATTTATGATACAAAACATGAACATTTGCGAATGTATTATTTTTGCATGCATGCTTGCATTCAAAGGAGATTGCAATGGAAGCAAAATGTACTCACTGAAAAGACATGACATTGAAAAGACATGACATGTTAACTTGGTACGAATGTAAAGACCAGTCCTCTACACAGCAACCACAGTTTACATTGTATAGTTTTACTTACAGGTAGTTTCAAATTAAAATTGACTCTATATATCCAAAATTTCTACATATTATGAAATACAACCACTAAAATGAAGCACGTAATATTTATACTGGATGAACACAAATAAAAATTATACTTTTTGAAATCCAGTCATTCAATGTAAATATACTGTATTTGTGCATCATTGTAAAGTTATTTATTCCCCAGAAGGACTAGCTCTCTTTGTGTCTCTGTGGTGTGAAACATGGGGTATATCTTTTCAGATCGATCAAAGTCGACATAAAAAGTGTAAATAAAGCCTCTTTTCTCTGCATCATAGAAGGAGACCTGTCCCTCCTCTATATCCAGATACACTCCTACCTTGGAGGGGACAGACTGGTTCAGTTTAGTGATTGGTGTGGTTACAGCCATGAGCTCCCCGATCTGCAGACAAAGAGTCCAGTAACCCGTTTGTGTGTTTAAATGAGTAAAACCATGTCGGGGTGCTGACTCTCTAACCACTCCCATCCTCCACTCTGACTTCCCCTTGACCCCCACCTCCCAGTAATGTCTCCCTGAAGTAAAACCCTCTGTCCCCAGAACACACCACCATCCACTGTACATTTTTGATGTAATTTCACAGTTATCCCAGGGATTGTAGACACTCTCAATTATCGTCCCCATTGTCAGTCGTTGGTTGTCCGCGGAGAGTAGGAGATTTGGGTTGGCTGTGCTTGGATCCAGAGTGATCTTGGCTGCGGGGAGACAAAAGCAATTTTATTAGCGTCAGATTAAGTTGGAAAAAAAAAACGGTTTAAGTATCAGTGGGAAAGAAAACACTTGTGACATCAGTAAAGATTGTTAAGATGGTGCTTTGTTCTCTACTAATCATAGAAATATGTTGATCAGAATAAAAGGGGAAAAAAAACTCTCGACAGGTTAAACAGGATGAGGATGAAAAAATAGGCCATTTTCTCACAGCACAACTGTGTCACGGAGGCCAGGGTTCGTATCACGGCCATGGCGTTCTGATGCCGGGGTGTCCAGCTCCAGGCATCAAAAATATATAAGAATAAGACTGTCTTGGTAAGACGTGCTGGAACCATGAGTCAATGTTCGGATCATCCTGCATTTGCAGTGGAGTTACCGAAGAGACACGGTCATAATCCAGAATTGGAGGTCACAAAATTGTGAGGGGAAAAGCAGTGGTGACATCTAAATAAATGAATAAATGGGTTCTGAAAAGACATGAATAGTGGTGTCCACTGAAAATGGAAAAAATGTTTTTTGCAGGCTTCAAAATGATTCAGGCTTCAAAAGGTTTCAGGCTTATATGAAATAAAGTGGGAGAGAGCCACTATAGTTATGTTCATTCCCTGTCTGTGTATTTGTTCATGTTTTTATTATTGCTGTAAAACAGGGATCAACTGGAAAAGAAGACCTAGATCTAGTTCCCTGGATAAATAAAGGTAAATATAACATTTAGCATTGAAATCCAAGGCAGTTGTTCTGAAGCAAAACAACTGAACTCATTTGCAGTATAAATGTTGTCAGTGAAACATACAAACCTGATGCTTTCAAAATCCATCTCCAAACTGCAATGAAACAGATAGAATATTTAGAATGACTTTTGGAATGAAGAGCTACAAAAAGTGTTTATAAAAAATAAAACACGAGCTGTGAGCTTTGTAATTTGAAATACCTGTATCAGGAATATGATTAAGAGCCACTAAAGTAGAAAAAAGGAACAAAGCAATAACCTATTAAATAAATGAACTGAATACAATGTGGGTTGACTTTTTTAATTACCACGCACCAGGCCCGACGCCAGGATTTAGTGACTGAGGGGGCTGTTATAAATGACGAGGGAGCTAATCTTTTTTTGGGTTATTTTTCAATAGGATATTTAAAACTAAAACTGGGAGGAAGAAAATAAAAACTGAGGGGGCTAAGCCCCCTCTTGCCCCCTCATGGCGCCGGGTCTGCCACTCACAATTCAAACAGACACTCACCTCTACTTCTGAACATGTGTTTATACATGAGCCACTGCTTTTCAATGGAACCCTGTAGAAAGGGCTGCCATGAATGTTATACCATTGATGGTGGTTTTGAGACCCTGAATGCGGATTGACTAAAATATATATCACACTGTATATCACAAGTATGAAAAAAATACTTCTCTAATTACATGGTAACAAAAATACTGTTCATAATACATATCCTAATGTAGTATATAACATTGCTAACAACTGTGTCCAGGCACTCAGAGTTGTGTTGGGCATAAAACAAACTATCCTGCTATATTGTCCATATATACAACAATGTATCATGCTTTATTTGTTTATAGTACAGTATATACAGTATAAAAAACACAATAACTACTGTAAATGATACATGGCACTTTATGTTACATGATTTCTGTGTTTATTTCTGACCTGGTGGGGTTGTTGCTGCAGCACAGTCCAGATGAGGAAGTCCAAGACAGGGAGCATGCTGGGATGTTTCCCGCTCTCCGACTGTCTCTCCAGATCCTCTAGCACTGAACAGACATCCTTTCCTGGACACACTGAGTTCTGCAGAGGCAGAATTGAATGATATATGGGGATTATCTTTGTGTATAATGAATCTCTGTAAACCAGTTACAAAGGAATATTTATCGTTATCATTTGTTTTGACACGATTTTTTGCTTTGCACTCATCCTGTCACCGGTTCCATCACTTTGAGTGTCTGGGCCCAGTCAGACAGGACCACTATGGCTTCCTTCAGTGTCTGCTCCCTGTATTGTACCTGCTGATCACAAGCCTTCTCTCCTATCCAGTCTGTTGTGAGTTCCAAAGCTGGTGTCTGGTGAACCAAGAAAAGATGGCTTGTGAAAAATGCTCATCCAGAGCAGCTTATACAAGCAATTATGGTTAACAGTCTTGCTTGAAGACAGAATTTAAAACATCTGCAACAAAGTATCCACCAGTCCTCCATGTGATTGTTGTTTCACTTCCTCAGCCCACTGCGCTATAAAGTCTTGACACTTCTCTTGACAACATCCCCCTCATTCATTTTGGTCAGCAGGTAGATGTTGATCTGTGAGGAAAGGTACATGAAGAATGATTATGACTTGTGGCCATTGAAGATAGGATCACATGCTCCGCTGTCTTTTCCCCCATGACTCGCCTGGACAACTCTGCTCAGTTCAGCGGCAAGTTCTCTGATGATCATCTTTGCCTCGTCCCAGGGGAGATCGGCTTTCTCTTTATTAGTTGCCTGGAGACAGAACCAGTGATTATGTGTCCTGAAAGGATTATTCAGCAGTCTTTTCCACATTCTGATACTGCTGCATTATGTAAACTGCTTAAAAATTGTTAGTCCCACTTTAAATAATATTGAGCTTATGAATGCTTCATAAGGCCTTCACAAGCACTACATACATATGTTACAATGCATCTATAATCATATGTAATGTTTTATAAAGGGTTCATAAACGTGGCATAACTGTGTGACCTAAATACCAAATTCAGTTGTGACACAACCCATTATTTCATGACAACGTAAAGCCCTCGGCGGAATAAGCACTTGTAAATAAAGATATTTTAAATTATCTTCAGGTGAGACGCCACAAGGTATTCATAATATTTTCATACACGGCCAGGTTATTGGTTGTCATTCCAGTGACCCTATATTAATAATGACATTACGATATCATTGCATTGGAACACATTTAAGTATGTTTTTTTATGAACGCATTATGAAGGAATTATGAAGCATTTATAAACTCAAGATCATTTAAAGTGGTGACAAAGGTAATATTTTAATCTTCTTACCACAATCTTGAGCACTTTACTCATGAAGCGATACTTCATCTTTAATGCATTTTGGGAAAAAGAGGATGAAGTTAATGTTACTGAACATGGCTGACGATGGAGGGAAAGTGAAAACTGGATCACTGGATCACTGGAATTGCACACGTAATTGTACTGAGTGAAGGCACAGCCTACCAGTCCATCTGAAGCATGTAACATCTTCAGACAGACAAGACCCTGGCATGGAGCAGAGCAGGTACGCAGTTTCACCAAGAACATTATATTCTTTAAACATTTTACTACATTACCTTACGTAAGCTCAACATAAGTTTGTTGAAAGGTCGTGGGGAATTGGTTCTGTTATTTTTCTCTTCTTTGCAGGTACTTCCAAAGCCTTCATGACTGCCAACAACTCTTTCTGCAACAACAGAAAACAAAGATCTGTCAGTCATGTTTGGGACATTAGTTATTTTGATGAATATCCTTAGAAACTTCTTAGAAACTTAGAAATGGCAGTCTTTGTTGGTCCACTTCTAACTTTAATTAATCAATAACCCTTTTGAAAGCTAATATGACAGCTTTTATTCTTGTTGTCAATGGGAGGAATTATTTCAACTTACCAGCTGTCTGTGAAGGCATCTTTTTATTTTTAATTACTCATAAAAACCCAGAGAGTGTATCACATTAAATCTTCAGCTATCATCCACCATTTAGAGAATGCACGGCAGCATGTTGTTGGTAAACCTGTCAACAGAGCAAACTCCGTCCACATATCCAACACGCCTAATACTTGTTTTGAAGTCGCCTAGACCCCTCTCTCATGTCCTCCTTTAAGGAGACAAGGAGAGCGGACTTAAAATAGCATGAAACCGAGATCTTGTCATGGATGTTGTTAAAGAAACCGCCATAGAGAGTGATAGGAAATTCTCTCCTTTATTTTTCTATTAAAATCCAGTCTAAAATGATGGGATCCTGCTGAAAGTGTTGGTGAGGAAGAGACGGATCACATCACAAGACATTTTCTCAAAAACACAGTGTTGATTGACAGGGACACGAAATATGGCGGGCAGCCATAAAGGCGCCAAAAATGTCCCTCCTTTGTGGCGGTTCCTCTGTAGCTCAGCGGATTAAGGCGTGCTAAGTGTTGGTGAGCCATGTTAACTGGTTAGGTATGCACAACAAATATCTTATCTGTCTTTGTGGGATTTCAGCTATCTCACACAGAAGCTGAAGTTGTGGAAGTTGTGGCTATTGCATCAGTAATTTTATTTTTGCATGATTTGCAGACTGCTGTCATTTCTCTCCTCACCTCGACATTGTCCTCGAGTCCAAATGTAACGATTTTCAGAACCGATGCAGATGACATGATAGCTAGTTCTCGGTCTCGTCGCAATTGACAACTTAATGTTGACAGCTGCATGCTAGACCTAGTTTGAGTGACACTGAAAAAAGTGAAATTATAATGGAGTATTGTGTTGTCGCCTCCACCCAGTGGATGCGTGTTGAGGACATGGACCGCAAGGTCTGTGAGCGTGGGGCTGTACGAGCAGACTGAGGTGATAGAGGATGAACGAAAGTTATTGGGACAATCCAAACAACCCTCTCGAGTCACACAGCTAGTCCAATTTATGTCACAAGTTATAGGCGTCAAGTTATAGGCATCAAGTTGAGATGCAAGTGTTTTGTTTTTACCAAGTAAGTCTCAAGTCGCAAAATATTGGAGTCGTACTCGTCATGTGACTTTAGTCCACGTCACGGCACACCCCTAGTCCGTATGGCATTGTGCTTTTAACAACACAGAAATTTGTTTTTCCAAATGCTTGACATGAAGGTCTGTACCATAGCATTCTGTTTTTATGCCATATGTCCACTGGCGTAGCGTGGTGACGCCGGGCTGGGGTGCAAGCTGTCCTTACAGGCCCCCCTGGGACAGAAAATTACGAAGCAGTATATACGCCTGTAAAGCCGGTCCGGTCATAAAGTAACCTCACAGCTGAAGTCCGACTTTGATAACCACATGGAAACACACAATATGAAATAATATTACCAAAACAATATTTATTATTGAAGCCAGGCAACGGCCCCCCCCCACCCACCACAGGCCCAGGTGTAGCCACGCCCCCTGCAACCCCGATAGCTAGGCCAGTTATGTCCTGTTACTCATTTTACCATTCAGCTGATTGAGAAGCAATTTTCACTTGCAATGACAACCTGGCCAAAGACATGACAGTGCAAGAAAACACAAAGTTAGACGTACAGTGGTACTCAAAAACACATGGTAACACAAATCTTGTCGTACTCAAATACACAGTTACACTAATACTTTCGTACTCAAAGACACATAGTTACACATATACTGAAGTACACAAAAACACATAGTAACACATACTGTTGTACTCAAAAACACATAGTTACACATATTGTCATGGTGTTGTAGTGGCAGGACGCGTGGAGCAGAGCGAACGTAAAGCACTCCTTTAATATTTCTATAACTCACTTTGGACCGATTACAAAATAATAAAGAAGATTAACAACCGTGAACTGAAGCAAACAGCAAACAATCACCGGAAAACTAAGGCAAACAAGGGCAACTTGCACCGATCAGCAATAATATTATGACCACCACAGTGAAGTGAATAACACTGATAATCTCATTATCGTGGCACCTGTCAGTGGATGGGATATATTAGGCAGCAAGCAAACATTCCGTCCTCAAAATTGATGTTAGAAGCAGGACAACGGGCAAGCGTAAGGATCTGAGTGACTTTGACAAGCGCCAAATAGTGATGGCTAGATGACTGGGTCAGAGCATCTCCAAAACTACAGCCCTTGTGGGGTGTTCCTGGTCTGCAGTGGACAGTACCTATCAAAAGTGGTCCAAGGAAGGAAAAACGGTGAACCAGCGACAGGGTCATGGGCGGCCAAGGCTCATTGATACATGTGGGGAGCGAAGGCTGGCTCGTGTGGTACGATCTAACAGACGAGCTACTCTAGCTCAAATTACTGAAAAAGTTAATGCTGGTACTGATAGAAAGGTGTCAGAACACACAGTGCACCGCAGTTCGTTGCGTATGGGGCTGCGTAGCCGCACACCAGTCAGGGAGCCCAAGCTGACCCATGTCTACTGCCGAAATCGCCTACAATGAGCACGTGATCATCAGAACTGGACCACGGAGCAGTGGAAGAAGGTAGCCGAGTCTGATGAATCACATTAACTTTTACATCACATGGATGGCCGGGTGTGTGTGCATTGCTTACCTGGAGAACACATGGCACCAGGATGCACTATGGGAAGAAGGTCAGCCGGCAGAGGCAGTGTGATGCTTTGGGCAATGTTCTGCTTTGAAACCTTGGGTCCTGCCATTCATGTGGATTCTTTGACACTGTTACGTCCCTTGGTTCTAATGTGAGTGAGCGCGCATGTGTGTGAGTGTGCATGTGTGTGAGAGTGCATGTGAGTGAGCGTGCATGTGAGTGAGCGGCTTGTTGGCATGTGGGTGCCCCTTTTCAGGTAGTATCCGGAGCTGCCTGATTGGAGTCCATTTCCTACCAGCATCCCAGCTCATCGATTACCCCTCCCTTTCATCATTGAGTCCACCTGGCACCCTCCCTCAGCAGCCAATCATCGTTGCCCAGCCGCTCTACAAAATGTCAACTGTTTTCCAGGGCACGAGCTCTCTCTTGGTCTGTGTTTTGTGTAGTCTGTGCCAGAGTAGTTATTTGTACTCATATGTGGAGAGTGTTCCACTGTTTGTGTGTTGCGGCTCAAAAGTATCCCTGGTCTGTATTTTGTAAAGCTTTGTTAATATTTTGGTTACTTTTTGTTTGTCCTAGGTATTTTTTCCTCTTTGTTATCCCAGGGGAAACGGGGAAGACATTTTGGGAGTGTCTAGTCAGATGCCCATGGGCATAGATCCATATGTAGATGTCTACTGTTTAAAGACCAATACCTCTTGGAGACAGTCATCTAATTTCACCCTTACGGAAAAAACGCATGAATTTCACGTGGACACGTGAATAACATGAGGTACACATGTAAACACATATGAATCTCATGTGATCTTGTTTGATCACGTGATCACATGAAAAACAGCAGTGTTAACATGTGATACCCCAGAATGTCCACATGTGAAACCATGTGCGTACATGTCACAACATCTAAGCACATGTGAAACCGTTGAAGTTGGTAGAATTATACACAGCAACATGTGAAACAGATCTTCAACATGTTGTACCAACACGCGAACATGTGCAAAACCAATCAATAAAACTACAGACAACATGCTTAAACATGACTTGTAGTGAATGTTTCATTTATTTATGTGACGGTCACTCACATCAAGTAACAACTGTCACCATTCAAATATCTGTTCATTCTGAGGTGGAGGTATCAGTACAAAAATCACAGAAAATACTTGAATTCATTTTAAGTTTTAAAGGTCAATCCTAATCTTTACACACCAAATACATATAATAATTCAGCTCAGCTACTAAAATCAATGGAGATGTGAATAATCTAGTCTCTTTCAAAGTTGTTTGGAAGCGAGCAAATAACATGCTCATTTCCTTTGTTGTATACAACAAACTTATCTGACAATTCCAAAAGTTCCACTGCAATTAGATTGCTGAACTCAGAAGTCACTGACATAATAGTTTGTTTAACTGCACATCTTGTTTCACCATGGAGCACAGGAAAGAACATTTTCGGTTTTTGTGTGCATACTCTAATGAGACTCAGTGCATGTTCTTTACCATCCGAAGAACACACATTTACAAATGATACTATTTGACCAACATTGTCACCCGCAATCCTTACTAGAGTGTCATCTCTCAATTGTTGCCGTCTATATCCAACACTGTGGAATTTCTGTGAAAAAAAACACTGCTTTGTGATTAAACATAGCTTGCTCTTTAACCGGGAATCCTAGGTGTCTCTCCACTGCATATTTTTCATATAGATCAAGTGCTTTAAATGTACCACTACCAAACAGAACAGAGTTATCCAACTTTTTTGCATGCTTTGTAGAGTGACCATCCATCATAAAATAAAACAGTTTTTTAACACAGTCTGGTGCATCTAAAATCTTACTTTTGCCCAGATGCTCAACTTGTTGGAGCAAAAGAAATGATGACAATTTGTAGAGGTGCCGCCAGTGTGCCATTGAATAGTTTTAAGAATCGACCATTGCAACCTTCAAAGCTGTAAGCACTGTAACACCACAAGGGTCCCCAGTTTCAAACGCAATCACTTAGATGAAGTAGCATATGCACATTGTATG
This sequence comes from Esox masquinongy, assembly GCA_016801175.1. Taxonomy (NCBI): domain Eukaryota; kingdom Metazoa; phylum Chordata; class Actinopteri; order Esociformes; family Esocidae; genus Esox; species Esox masquinongy. The sequence goes on along the minus strand of JACXGI010005979.1, from coordinate 1,684 downwards.
ACATGTGAATTACACCATACAAGATCTCAAAGTCCATTACAAACAGGTCTAGCAGTTCAGATGCATAGAATATTTCTAGTTGCGTAATCGAAGATGTCTGTAACACATACGCAGCTTGGCATAACAACAGCGAGTGTACAAGATATTTGCTAGGAAGAATAGACTTTAAGACAATTGGTGCATAAAATAAAAGCTCTCCATTCAGATGCTTTTCAGTATGCTCTGGTTGAAAGAGACCTAGGAAGCCTTGTAATATTAGATGGGGGATGCATTAGTTTTAATTGTTGGTCTACCTCCTCTACTCTTGTGCCTATATACCAAGGCTCTGCGTGGTTTGCACTACCACAGATGTGACAGCTGCCTAACTACTCCTAAATCAATGCAGTGCATAGAATCAACAATAAAACCAGTAACAACATTAAAATATGGTATTAACATGAGAGGACTTGGTCCTTTGACACCAAATGTACAAGCTCTGGTTGTAGCATTCCTTGCATATTCAATCATATCTGTGTGGCATCGCTCTGTAGATTTTGCTTCTTCATATGGATAATCTCGTACATGCCCTTTTCCCTTTTCTACCCTACGACCAGGGTGGAGACACCAATTACATCCAAATTTGCCATTAAATTGTTTAAGATTTTGGAACATTGGTCTGGCAACACTATCACAACAACAAATGATCGCATACACATTAGAACAAATTAGTCTTGTGCCCTTCAAATGCCACTGTAATCCATTTGATGACAAAGATTTAATTCCATTGATAAACGGATTAAGAAAAGTGGTGCAGTCTGGCTTTTTTGGACCAACCCAAAGAGCTGTAAGTAATGTGGGTTTTTTTCCTGATATTAGAGGGGAGTTCATTAATAAAATACATCAAAGGCCAAATAGAAAAATTGGAGGAAGAGAATAATGGTACACCATCTGAATTGAAAGTTAAGCTAAAGGAGTAATCTTCATTCAAATGTGTTGTGTCACACATATCTTTGTAAAGTTTGCCATCCATTATGTCTGAAATTGTATCTGAACAAGTATCTGGTATCTGGTCTTTCGATAATTAAGTTGTTCTCCTAAATTCAAAGTTTGCAGTAAATGTTTCAGTTGTGCTTCTAATGGCAAAGTAAAAAAAATAATTTCCATTCTTAAGAAGAGCCTTTGTTACGCATTCTTGACCACAGTTGGTGCAAGTATTATTATCTAATGAACAAAGACAATTGGGACAATAAACATGAACATCATATTTACCAATTTTAGAAACCTTTTTAAACAGATACTTTGTGGGGGGCAAATGCAAATCTTCAGGTAGAATAACCAGGAGAATTTGGAGGAGAGTCTGCAGGCCATCTTGTGTCAGTCCTGTCGTACCAACAAACGCCAATAGTAAAAGTATGGTCTGTGCCAAGGTAACATATGCTCCGCTGTACAAGGGAATTTAACTTTTCATCAGGGATCTGAAAAAAAAAGAAAAAAAGGTTGTTTTCCCAGATCTTTTTAAGGAGTTCCAGGAACAACAGGTTAGAAATAGGTTACAGAAGCAAATTAAATTACATCCCTAATTTGATATTTTAGGACTCGCTTTTGTATGTTTTATATATTCTCTGTTATTTCTTACATCATTTTGCTATCATTTTATTATAGAGTATTGAGACACCAAACCTGATATCAATAGAATTCTGGCATG
>JACXGI010005978.1:13301-33828 GCA_016801175.1 Esox masquinongy | reverse complement strand
TTGAGGTTGTTGTCGCTAGCGGAGCGTAGCAGGGAGCGGGGCGATTGCAAGGGCAGGCCACCCACCAACACACGTCTACGGTTGGTGTAGGAGGGGGTTTCCCTGAAAGGCACTATGGGAAGAACACAGCGCTGGTCAAATCAACACAACACTGTAGTTCCCTTATAACGCCTCATAACTTTACATGTTCATCTTATGGCACTGGAGAAGGACTCAGGGATTTTATTTCCATCAAACACTAGATGGCACACTTTTCACATGCAGCGGAGCCATTGTACACTGAATTATACTGCACGCACACATCATCAGGCATAATTACTCAATGGTTCATTACAGTGTCATTGGCTGCAGTGATTTTCTCTGGGCGACATTGATTCCGTGTGTGTATACCATATAAGTGTATATTTTTATGTTCTATTTATATAAGAGTTGGTCATTGGCTGATTCCTCCTGATGAAACAATTAGTTGTGTGATCATACCACCAACAGGGCATAAACACATCCGGACACTGATAACTGACTGAGTGGTCGAGGAGATCTGAGTAGGCTCATGGAAGAGTGTACTCCCCCACCCGACTGCTGACATTAATTGGGGATGATGATCGTTTGCATCCTATACCGATAGGATGCAAACAATTAATCCTCAATTAACAATTTTTGATAGAAATAAATGCTGCACAGTATGCTATTTAATTAGTAGTAACTATTTGTGAATTCCCCCAATGTAAATGTGATTTGCTTGATGACGCACTCAGGCCTCATTTCATACAAGTGCATTTTGTTCACTCTTTTCAACTCCACTCTTTGATAAGGCCAGAGAGGACGTGGCAGAGAGGTGAGGAGGTGGGGGCATTTGTTTGACAGTCCCATGGAGATGGCCTTAATGGTGCTGCGCAGCCTGGAACAGAAGCTATAGTGGCACAGATATGACCTCTTTTCATCTCCATGTGACTGTGTTAAGTAAAAAGTTGCTTGACTACTGTAAATAGCCATAGAACATTCCATAATGCATTTATTACATATCTATAAGCATGTCATAAATGTGTTATAACAGGTACCAACCATATTATTTGATGGTTAAAGAAATATATCTTATATTTATAGCTAAAATAAAGAAATATATCTTATATTCAAGTTATGCTGTGCAAAAGCTCGAATTTAGGCAATAATAGATGAATCATTAATATGACAACATAGCCTCATCAATATAACTGTTCTGAAAACCCTGATTCTGCCATACCAGTGTTTCTGAATGTGCCAAAAGGCCTGTAATTTTAAAATAAATACTTATAAACTAAATTTTGCCATACCAGTCCCATTTCTCACGTTGTTAGGCCTAGGTGACATACGTTCTTCTCAATGGACAATCGTGCATGAAGATACTGACCGTTCTAAATCATCTGAGTAAATATCTACACTGTATATTTAATTGGATAGTTGAGGATCAGAAAATTCTCTTCTGTTGTAAAGTTGGTCATACTGGTCTATAAATCTCACACAAACAGTCTTTGATTTCAAAGCATTCAAAGTCAAATCTCAATCATATCAAATGTCCCTATTCGTCAATAATGTATAACTAAGATTATAACAACAACAAATGTCTATTTTTCCTTTTAATGTACTCAAGGGAATGTCTATCCATTTTCCTATAAACAAAGCATGTATATAGCACTTCTAAACATGACAAACAGGCACAAAACAAAATGGTAAAGGAAATGTGACGTCCTCCTCCGGCGTGGACCCGCTTCCGCGCTCCACCACTCCTGAACGCACCCCACGCTCCACGGCTCATGAACGCACCCCAGTCATCAGATCCCAATCACCCTCATTCTGAGCACCTGTGTCCCAACCTGTGTCTGGTTTATGTCCCTATTTAGTTCTGTTCAGTTCTCCCTAGCGTTTGTGAGGTATTGTTTGTCACTCCGTCATTCATTACTGAGCCTTCTGTTTTCGCTTTCGCCTAGTGCTGTTCTTGTATTGATTCCCGTGTTTTGACCATCGCTTGTTTTGGTCCTCGACTCCATCTCTAGCCTTGTGATTCCGCATTTGTTCGTGTCCCGTGATTTTGACCCTTGCCTGTACGACTGTCCTTCGCCTCGCCCTACCGGGAGTTCGTCTCCCTAATAAACCTCCTGCTCCACAACTGGAACCAGTCTCTCTCTCTCCCCCTTTACCCATTCATTACAAAATGGGCTATTTAATTTTTTATTGCTGATGACATTAAACACTCGTATTATTATTGTTATTATTATCTATTTTTTGTTATTTTAATTATTACATTTTTGGGGACTTGAATATGCATACAAAGATTTCTATTCACAGCATATCATTTCAATTCCCCATTTCAGACTCATGGCAACTTCAGAGTATGACGTGCTTACAAGTTGGATAAGCCATTATCTGCCCTCTGTTTAGTAATCTAATGTTGGCTTCGCTAATGAAACATTTAATCTTATTTTACTATTTACACTGTCTGTTTTTTCATATAACCAAACATTTCACAGGACAAGTTTATCTGACAGGCAGAAACCAGTTGCTTCCATTTGAGAGGGAAAGACAACAGCAGTGGCTAACAGAGGAGTCAGTGTGACATTTTGTTTTATTTTAACCGCAATTTAACCTGGGAAATCTATTGAGAAGCAATTGTACCTGGACAAAGGCATTGAATTGCAAGACAACAAGACAACACATGGAACAATATACATAATGTAACACCAATTAACAACTGTGTTTCCAAAAAAGTCGAGATGCTGTGTAAAATGTAAAGACAAACAGAATTCAATGATGTGCAAAACATTTAAATCCTTGTATGCAATAGAAAATAGCACAAAGAAAACACATCAAATGTTGAAACTAAGAAATGTTATTGTTTCTTGGACAATATATGGACACTTTGAATTTGATGCCAGCAACACATTTCAAAAAAGTTGTGACAGAGGCAACAAAAGATTGTGTAAGGCTAAAAAACTAAACCTGGTGGAATATCACACACATCTAATTAGGTCAAGTGGCAACAGGTCAGTAACATGATTGGGTATTAAAAGATCATTCCAGAGAGGATGGTTCTGTCAGAAGTCAGGATGGGAGGGGCTCACCACTCTGTGAAAGACCACTCTGTGAAATAGTGCAACAATTCAAGAATAACGTAACACAACGTAAAAGTGCAAAGATTTTGGGGATCTCATAATCTAAGGTACATAATATCATTCAGAGAATCCGTATATGCAAGGAAATCTCTGTACGCAAGGGACAAGGGCAGAAACCAAAATTGGATGGCCGTGATCTTCGGGCCCTCAGGGAGCACTGCATTAAAATCAAACACGATTCTGTATTGGAAATCACTGCATGAACAAAGTACGTCACAGCATCTACAAATGCAAGTTAAAACTCTACCATGCAAAGAATAAACCATACATAAATAACATTCAGAAACGCCAGCGCACGTGGCATGGGTGACTTGCAGATCTGTGAAGGCACCATTAATGCTGAACAATATCCACAGGTTTTGGAGCAACATACCATAATATGCCATCCCGACAACGTCTTTTTCAGGGAAGGCCTAGCTTATTTCAGCAGGACAATGCCAAAACACATTCTGCACGTATTTCAACAGCATGGCTCGGTAGTAAAAGAGTCCGGGTGCTAAACTGGCCTGCCTGCAGTCCAGACCTGTCCCTTATTGAAAACATTTAGCGCATTATGAAATGAAAAATACAACAAAGGAGACCCCAAACTGCTGAGCAGCTGCAATCCTACAGCACATCAAGCAAGAATGGGAAAACATTCCACTTTCAAAACTACAGCAATTGGCCTCATCAGTTCCGAAACACTTACAGAGTATTGTTATTAGAAGAGGAGATGCAACACAGTGGTAAATGAAATGTGTTGCTGGCATCAAATTCAAAATAGGCATGTATTTAAAAAAAAAAAAAAACAATTTCTCAGTTTCACCATTTGATATGTTGTCTTTGTACTATTTTCAATTAAATATAACTAACTGTGGGTGTTCCTCAATGTTTAGTTCTTGCCCTTGTAGCTGGTAACTCCCTCATCCACTTTCAAGCCGATGACAATATCCTGTATATCCTGCTGTCTACCCTACAACACAGCTTCAAAATGTTGTCTATGTTCTCAAGCTACTCCTTAATACTAAAAAAGTATGCTTTTCAATCAGAGCCTTCCACACCACACCTGGCCAGCTCCAATACATCCTCTGCCAGAATGGGACTGAGTTAGAGTATGTTGACACCTTAAAATCTTGCTGTTTGGCTTAAATTCTTAAATGATATATCTAAAAATGCTTTCTCGTTTAGATCCATCCCCCATGCGGCCAAGTATACCTTTGTTAAACGAATCATCCCGACATACTCTGGGGGCATAGTCTACAAGCTTGCTGCTAAAAAGCTTCTGAATAAATTAGATGGAATTTGCAACACTGTAATCTGCTTTGTGAGCAGTGCCTACATTAATGCTCATCCATCTTTTACATTTGGGCTAACTGGCCCTCACAGCATCCATGATGCAAGACTCAGGTTACCAACTTATTTGGATAAAAAAAAGGACCTTAAATTACTCCTTAACATCGGCCATTCCAATAGTAACCCGCACTCGTGTAGATATCTTATATTCTGGTCATTCCTATAGCCTACACTTTCTTTGGTGTCATTCATTTTAGTTAGCTGCTACTAGTGACTAGAACAAAGTGCAAATAACCTTTAAGCTTGACACTTTCATACATCTCACTCCTTCAAAAACAAAAAACAAGCTACTAGTTGATGAACGCACCAGCTGAGAGTTGTCCATCAGCATAACCTTAGAGAAGGTCTTTGTTTTGTGGCCTTTGTTTTTGATGCCCTTGTTCTATTCCTCCACATTTGTTTTATTTTTATTCATACAGCCATTTCAAACATCAAGCTAATACATACATTATAATTAGTAAAATAAATGACATACATCACCAAACCATATTTTTCTATACCGTCTAATGTCATTGAGGGAGGTCAAGGGAATTGACTGGAGTCATTTATTAGTCCAATGCCCATTACTTTCAGACACATTCCCATCGGAAGTAATGTACTCACCAACGTCTGACGCTTTGTGGGTCTTGATGATTTCAGCAAGATCAAAGTTTCCTGCTATAATGGCCACCTGGAGAAAGAGAGAGGGGGAACAGGAGAAAATGGGAAAGAGAAACATAAATGATTGGGACACAACACCAGCTGTATTCTGTAAGACAAATGTACCCCCCCCCCCACCAAATTTTTTCCAAGGGAATCCTGTATTTATTTCACATCAATCTGTGCAACACTGTGCCATGTTGTGTGCTGTTTTGATGACAGATTTTTAACTGCACCTGCATTCTGCGTCTGCAGTGCCTTCAGCGCACTACTAGTCTTCATGATCCCTTAACCCTGTCCTGGCACGCCTAGCGCACTCAACTCACCCCTCCCCATGACTGCACCAGAATAATCTCCTACCCCATCTGCTCAGTTAATAAAACTGCTTGCATTTCTGACTACAGTCTCTTCTTCCAACTGTCAAACATGAGATGCACCCCTTACATATGGCAGAAAATTCATGAAATAGTCTTTATGCCATGTGGGAGCTGCCTAGTTAGCTGCTTAGTTCCCACATGAACATTTCCACTAGTTACTTATAGCGTGTGGAGCAGTGTAAATTTCGTCAACAAAAACAGTTACGAAAAAATTAGCTGAATACCTGTTTTGTAGCAAGACGATAACTGACTAAAGAGAAATAACTAAAAGAAAACTAGTTTTCATTTTGGTTGACAAAAAAGAGACGACACAAAATCTTTGTGACGAAAGTCTTGGTTAACTACCATATTGAATAGGATTTCAAAAAAGGATTTTGGAAAGAGAGCTTCACAGTGAGGATTTTTTGTCCAATCAAAAAGCATGAATGGGCATTGGCTGAATTTCTTTTTTTTCTTTATCATCCCAATGTTCCAGTGCTACTATTGGTGGAAAACCCGTCATGCCCAGGTCATTCTAAAGATATCCCTCTGACTGTTCTCTATTCTGGCGGCAAAGGATTGACTGGGTTCAGTATGGCTATATTCCCGGTACAAATTACAGGTAAAAAAATACTACGAACCTCAAAAGACATCGGGAAGCACATCATCCATATATATACACAACAGGTAAAGACCGTGGTGTGGTGCCTGGAGAAGCGGTTATACTAATTTGTCAACTATCTAAACGTTCTGATATTTTCCATCAGCCTTATTTCATATTGATTTACTACACAATTAATAATGTTGCTAGCTTAGCTACCATATGTTGTGAGAGCTGTTATATTCACACAAGTTAGATTTGTTTTCCATATAATTACCAGTCAGTGCTGTTGTAACTGCTTTCATTGGACAAATACATAGCATTTGAGTTGTTTCAAGTGTTTTAGAGTTGTTAAAATAATTCAATCTCACACAGGTAGTGAATGTTTGTGCATTAATTCTTGTTCTTTATCTGCTGCAGATTAATGTGTTCTTCCACCAATTTGAGAAGAGAATAATCTAATAGGGACTAAATTAAAAAAGGGTGTCAGAATTAACACTGGTGTGGAGCAGCATTATTGAGCAGATGTAAGATGAGACAAGTAGGATAATGTTGGTGTTGAACCAAACTGTACAGCTTACTTTAGAATCAGAGTATATGGATTATCTTCTAAATGCATATGTGCAGGGCAGGACATATACTACTCAAGTAATGTTAGGTAACTAAGCTAGCCACTTTAACACAGTTCAGAGTAAGTAGATCTCTGGTGAAGTTGCATTTTTTTTTACATCAATTCATTCACCCAGTTTTGGAATAATCACCATCTGCCAAAACATTTAGTCTAAGCAGTATAAGCATACTGCTGTTTTGATTTAAGTGAAGATTTCAAATCAGCATTTCCATAATAAGGATGCCTTCTTCTAGATATTAACTGCTCTAGCTGGTCATGACAGAAATTTCTATCATTTGTATCATGATAGAAATTTGAAACTGAGAATCAAAATATGATGTTTTGATGTTATTATTGTTTTATATTAAATTGACAGTCATGTGTCTATATTAATTTCTATAGTGGTTTCATTTTGCATGCAGTGACCTAGGTAAATGAGTAATTAGCAGACCATAGTGTTTTCTGTTTATCTGTTGAAGAGAACTTAGCTTGACCTAAGTATAACCTGGTATCTGTTCTGTGTTTAATGTGTGAGTTATATGAGTAGGGGCATGGCCCCTATTATACCATGCGCATGTAAAAAGTAAAAAACCTTTATAGAACTTTGAAATAAAGACTAATATAATGCTATTTTACAATGGTGACCAAAGATTAAATTACCCAAAAATGGGACAGAAGATTAAATTACCCAAACTAAAAGTTTACATCACTGGCTACCGTTCTGTCAGTAATGTCCTTGGCCCACTTGTGCATATCCAGTATCAGTCTGCAGTTAGGTAGTCTCGCAAAGCCACACCTCCGATCTCGTCTGGCCTCCTAGCAACAAGCTAGGCCTGGTTTAAGAGGCTAGCAGTTAGGCAACACGAGACTCAGAGGAGACCGAAGAGGAATTGACTGGCAGGGAATTGTGAAAGGTGAAAGACCAGTCAAGGAATTATTCAGATATTCTTTTTTGGTATGATTTTGTTGAAACTCACACTAAATATGTCACATATACTCACAAAATAATCAACCAAAAACTTTTTTGTTGGTATTGTAAAACACTATCATTCCACTATTACTGTAAACTTAAACAATTACAATAAACTGTCAACAATTAAAACTATAAAATACAGATTCTACAGTTCTTACCCATACATTATTTGATATTAGAATAAAAAACACATGGGTCTGCAGGGGCCTTAATAATGCAGGAATTGTGTTCACTAATACCCCCCCGTTCAAAAACAGACGTCACCACTGAGAGATTCACACCACATAAATGTTGTGTATTCTTTTCTTTCCCAACAAGATGTTTGTATCCCACTTCACAACATGAAGGTGTAAATCAAGGGCTCTCACGGGGAGAACAGACGCCTCCTGGAACCAAGCTCTTTCTTGGAGTCTGTCTGCGATAAATACAATAGTGTCTGCTGGTTCAAGAAAATACATACAGGGAAACAATTATCAGACGTTTGTCAGATCTACTGTAAACTAGAGCTAACAGGCAAACTGACCTTCCTCCATCCCTCAGTCCGTATCTGCTCTTTAGGTATACATTCTGTCATACAATATATCTGTCCCCTTTACATATGCATGAATCGGTGGTCCTCTTATTCTCTTTGACACAACAGTATACTTTCACGAAAAGAGAAATGTCACAGCAGCTCTATTTTCCTATATATTTTATGTATATTATTATGATATGAACACACAGCTCCGGAAAAAGTTAAGAGACCACTGCACCGTTTTCTTTCCTTTTCCAAAAAAGTCGAAAAGGAAGGTTTTGAGTGAGGAACAGAAGGGTTAAAACTAAGAGACCACTGCAAATTGAACGCTTCTGTTCCTCACTCAAAACTTTTCTTTTCAACTTTTTTGGAAAGGAAAGAAAAAGGTGCCGTGGTCTCTTAACTTTTTTTTCCCGGAGATGTACATGTGCCATGAAAATAATCCTCAATTTACAGTGACGTCTAGCTCTGCTTGTAATGAGGAATCATCAACAGCATTGATTGCTTTTGCAATCCCAAAACAACTAGTTAGCCAGGTCCAGAGAATCTGTAAAAACAATTACCGCGCCCGATTTTGGAAAGCCTACCTTTGAGGGTGGGGGCAGGGCTCTTGTCAAGGCTGCAGTCTTTACAAAGCCAGAGAAAATGTCCACCTGGCTATCATGCAATGTCGTGGCCGATAGAAACAATGTTGAGATCAATGGCTCTATTTATCAACCATATGTACCCGCCACTAGTGTGATCAAGCAATCAGCAAAACTGAAAAGCCACAATATAAATCAAGCAATCAGCAAAACTGAAAAGCCGCAAAATAAAAAAAAAACTACTGGTGTTCTGCATAACTTTGTCTGAAACCCCTCCTATCACTCCTAATTATGTAGGGAGACAAAAAAACTACCCACTGTGGGTACTGCAGGTTATCCCTTTCCAAGCGTATTTTTTAGAATTGTCTGATAGCGGTATGTGTCTGTGACTATTTGCAAGTACATGGGTGTGTGAGCATGCAGTGTGCCCTGAATAAAAACAATTTAACTCTGACGTGTAGAGGAAATCTGCATTAATGTGAAACAGGCTTAATCACACAGCTTGCCACAGAGGCAGGCTAGAACAGGAAAACATTATCATGGAATGTCTGTGAAGCTTCCTGAAGGATAAACAGTTCCTACCTGAAAGGCCGTCTGGCTGTTGTAGTTCTTGATTTCTTTATTTGCCCCCCGAAACAGAAGAACTCTGGTGCAGCTATCCTGAAAGAGGAGGAGAAAAAGAGAGATATGTTTGAAATCATCAGTTTATTTTGTATGGTCAGGATTTTGGTTGCACATAGCCAAGTCACCCCCACATGCAGGGCACACCATCAAGGACATGCACACAGACCCAGAAATAAACCAGAAGATATGCAGTATGGGAGAGACCTTCAACTAAGAGCCTTTGTCTTCCCTCCATCGGTACATGCTCTCCCCACCAGGCCCTCTCTCCCTCTATTCTTAACCTTACATACAGTGTACAGTACAGTGTAGGTTACTGTGAATGTCTCGGCAACGTGTGAATAAGGTATTCCCCTACTCTCTGAGAGTGATAGTAAAAAAAACTTTCTGAAGTCAGTAACTGAATAAGCGTTTGGTTAAGTGTAGAAAACTCCACTTAACTAAGTGCTTATTTAGTGTGAATCTGGAGGTTGGGTGGACTTTAGAAGGTCAAGACATTTATGTAATGTGTGAATGTTTGTTCACCCAAACATTGCTTGAAGTGAGAGGAAATGGAACAAAATACCTGTATTTTACATGCACATTGCTTAGATCATTACATACATGACAAAAAAAATAAGCCATTTTTCAAAAGGAATCCAATCGGTTGCTGTTTAGACTTTTTGTACGAGTAACTGCAGTTTAAATGATTTAGGTATCTCAACAATCCATCTTCCCTACTCTAGCCGTCATTCTCAATGTAGGTTAGGCAAGATGATTAAACACTCCAGTTCTTGGATAACCTCACAATGGCTTGATTCCAATAAAAAAATACACATCACTTCACATGCCAGCACTGAGGTTGATTCAATGTTTACTTGCAAGGAAACACTATACAACAGGATAAGCAAAGAAGTTGATTTAAAGTGCAATCCACAGCAACTGCTGCAGGACATGTGTTTCTTCAACAAAATGAGAATAAAGGTTGATTCACCATGGCAACCGGCTCAGACAGAAATGTTATATTGCTCTACTTTTATTCAATGAGTTTGCGGCATATGTGCAGATGCATGGACACACACACACGCACACGCACACGCAGGCACGCATGCGCACACAAACACGAACACGCGTGCACACACATACGCGTGCGCGCACACGCTAGCACACACACGTACTGTATAATTAATGCTATAATGCAAAGCAAAGGGCTTTGTGCACCCTCTGTTGGTGACAAGAAATAGAAACACATTGCCTGTCTTCATGTTGGTGAGTCTGCATCCTTTGTGTGTGCGTGTGTGTGTTTGACTGTGTGTCGTTGTCTGTATGAGTGTTTGTGCACGTGTATGTGTGCATGCATGTTTGTCTGCACACACATGCCGTGATTTCATTGGACAAAGAGAGAGACAGAAGGGAACAAACACATTGTCCAACTAACACGGCCGGTGTAATAGTGCCTGTAATAGCCCTACTATCACGTCATGCTAAAGCTAGCATGGTGAACCCACAGCGGCTGGTAGCTTAGCTGACCCCTAGTTGCCTACACACACACACACACACACACACACACACACACACACACACACACGTATACACATAGAGGCACACACAAACACACACACGCATGCACACACACACACACAGGCAAAAACACGCTGTTATATAATGCAGCTTGTGGGAGCCATATGTTTAGCCTAAAAGGTGAGGCGCTAACTGTAGCTAATTATAACATTAACTAATGTGAATTAGCTAGGGCAGTTTTATACACACAGAGATGGTTGTGTGTGTCCTGTTCTCCCTTAGGCAGGAGTCTCACTAATCTACCGGGAATGAAAAACTATCCATTAAGAAGTAGGAGAGTGACGGGGGTGAGGGAGCGCAAGTGAAGAAACAGAGAGAAAGTGATGGAGAAAAAGAGAGTTGTTCAGAAGCTTTGCGCCTCCCCTGTGGTCATCTCCATGTAACTGTGTGTACTATTTTTTTATTTTCAATGGGGAGATAGATGAAAGGAAGTAGGAAACCTATGCGTCACACATGCATACAAACACAGACACACACACTGACATGCACAGACACACACACTGACACTCACAGACACACACTGGCACGCACAGACACAGACTGACACGTACAGACACACACTGACAGGCACAGACACACACTGAAACGCACAGACACACACACTGACACGCACAGACACACAAGCATACAACACACACACAGACTGACACGCACAGACACAGACTGACACACACAAACACACAAAAAAATGGCCACTCCAGGAGACCAATTGTACTATGACCAATATACAACATTACTTTACAGCAATATGCCAACATCATGTCAACTCCAGGGAAAAGGCCCCCACCACAAGCTCTGATTTTACTAAATCAATTCCAAGATTCCAAGTTATAAACATCTCACCATGTCTGCTACAGAGGAAATCTACTTTTAGTCATTTGTGGAAATAAAAGTGGTGAAAACCATTCTTTAACCATTGAAAATGTGTTGGTTTACCATTGATGGTTCCTCTATAAAAATTACCGGCTAGAGTTTTGATGAAGAATCAGTACTTGTATCTTCAAAATAATATTGCAATATCCTCCTGTATAGGTTTTCCCCATCACTGGAAACGTTTGGGTTCTGTCTGTCGACAGGTGCGTGGTTCTACTCGAGCTCCATTCATTCCCAGCCTCAGCTTGGGATGTGCTCTGTTTCATCACTCTCCTTAAAACTGATGAATACCCCCCACTGGCCTCACACCCCCCTGAGCCAACAACCCCCATCCTAGTTGGTCAATAAAACCAGTCTACTTTACTCTGTATACTGGCTGGCTGACTGATTGGCTATCTGGCTGTCTATCTGACTGACTGACTGAATAACTGCCAGACGTATTGGCTGGCAGATTGTCTCACTGGCTGGATGTGTCTGTCTCACTAACAGGCTGGCTGACTACTGACACATCAGCCAGACGGCTGTCTGTTGTGTACATCTCTTTTGTCTTATTTCTTCATCCATGTCTCCTTTAATATGGCTCTGTACTTTACTCTCGCTCCTTATCTCTGTCTCTCTCAACTCCCATATCCTTTCCATCAATCGTATATGGATCTCTGTCACTGAGGTAGTTTCTCTCCATTGGATCCTAGATATTCATCCAGACACCCTCTGTGTTTATCCTCCTAAGCCTCACTCAGAAGCCTTGTCCCTGGATTGATCATATGTTGGCATCCTGGTTGTCTAAATGCTGGAGGGATGATGATAGGACACTGCAGAGACCAGTCATGATAGAAAGAAGAAACGTCATCCATCCCACAGGTGACCACTCATATTCATTAGTAGAGGGTCAAATCTGTATTCTTTAAAGGGATAGTTTGACCGAAAAACATTTCTGTCTGAAATTCCCCTTACCTGGAGTTGTCTGAAGGCACACATGGTGCCATACTTCATGACAAGTTATTCTTTACTTCTCTACTAGTCTGGAGTTAGCATCATTAGCCCAGATAAACTGTGTTTACCGGTCAATATTGTTCACAAATGGTATCAATTCATGTCTATATCCTGCCCCATGGGGAATATAGCGTTTACTTTCTTATATTGTTAGATAAAATAATGCAGCAATTCTAAAAGAAAATAAACAAGTTACGCATGAATTGCAGTAAGTTAGCTATTTAGCTAGCTTGCAATCTAATGAAGCAATTACACAGTATGTCATTTGTTTAGTACAGTGTTTCTTAATCCTGGTCCTCGGGACCCAAAGCGGAGCACGTTTTTGTTTTTGCCCTAGCACTCACACACCTGGTTCAAATGTTGCACTACCACTTACACACTTGATTGACGTAATCAACCTATCATCAAGTCTTTAATTTGAATCAGGTGTGTGAGTGCTTGGGCAAAAACAAAAACGTGCACCCCTTTGGGTTCCGAGGACCAGGATTAAGAAACACTGGTTTAGTATATCAAGACAGCTGCCCGTGTCCAGCAAGTGATAAACATGGTTGCATTCCCGAATCATTCTTGGGTGTGAAAATGGGGGCCCAGGGCTAATGCCTGGGAGTGTTTTAGCCCCAGCCCGCCGCCACCAATGTCAGCAATTTGCTCAACTCCAGTTTGACAAATGGCAACGTGTAAAATGTAAAATCATATCTTATACTTTTCTTACAAAAAAATATATAGCTTATAGTGAAATTCTCCCAAATGGTGGATGGATGTGGTAAAGTTGGAATGGAATGGCCGGAAGGCTGAGTGTCTGCAGGTCACCGGGTTGTTTAGGTCTGAACTGGGAACCAGTTTAAAAGAAAAAACAAAAACCAGCATAGACTAGGCCCTCTGTGGAATCGGTTTGACACCTGTGAATTACAACAACATAAACATATTAGGTTGACATCAATTAAAGCATCTGGGGCCGTATTCACAAAACATCTTTAGGCTAAAAGTAGCTCATAACTTGCTGATTTAGGAGTAACTCTAAAAAAAAAATGGCCGTGTCAGTCCTAGCTTTAGGGCTCCTAAATCTTTGATCTAAGAGTATTTCACAAAGTGTTTTAGCGGTAAAACCAGCTCCTAAATCTGTGAAAAGTTAGGAGTAGTCAAGAGGACTCCTAAGTCACTAAGACCAAGTCACAAACAATCCTAAAAGGGCTGCTGACGGCAATCTGCCTCATAATCAGGTCGACGTTTTAGAAACATCTATTGATACTGAGCTTCTAACAAGGTATCACCTTAATCACAAGGGTATTATGATCATAGTAGAGCTAGTCACTGATGCAGTCACTTCACCAACAAACAGCAACAACCTAATAACACCGAAGATCAAGGTTGTGACAACTCTACGCTACTTGGCCACAGGGAAAATGCAGCTATGCAGCAGAGACGAACTACGTATATCTCAGTCATCTGTCAGTAGAATATTACATCAAACATTAAATGCCCTCCCCAGACCCCATATTGTGCAACAAATCATTCAGTTTCATGATGTTTGCAAGCTACAAAGAAACAAAGCCGACTTCATGGCCATTGCTGGACCACCCAGTGTAGTTGGTGGTGGGACACAATTGCACAAATTATTGCATCATCAAAACATTAACGTGCATTTCTTTACGAGCTGCCAGACATGAGGCTGACAATCAGCTGAACATATCTTAACTAGTCAGTATATCATTCTTGGTTTCATGTTTAATCAGTGACACTTTGCCTACATTTTAATTGTAATATCTATATTTCAATATGGTAACACGACACATCCTTCTTCAGTATTGCAATGATGAATTCACTGACAGAGACCCCTCCCCTATCAGCCAATCACTGTGGGCATAGTAAGTAAGCTTGTTTGTGGAACACGGCATCATCCATAGCAACGAGGTAAACCCCGCCCTTTCTCTTATCTTAAGACTTCTCCCTGTTCCTTAGTAAAAGTTGGTCTTAGCAGCTTTGTGAATAGGTTTTAAGAGGAAACTCTTAGCTAGGAACCTTTACTGCTGTTTAGGATCCTCCTAGTGGTAAGACAAAATGTTTTGTGAATACGGCCCTTGAGTTCTACCAGATTAACATAGTGTTAAAAACACTGGGGTGTGAACTTGCCCCAGTACAGTATGCTCAATCAGCATTGCACCAATGCCCCCACAGAAACCTGGCAGTTTCTGGAATAATCCTGGGCAAACTAGCAGAGCCTGCCTCGCCCCTACACAGCTGCTTCCAGTTGGGACCTCATTGAGGGAAGTATTTAACACTAGAACCTACCAAATGCCTACGCCAACTGGCGTCTGTGTTTGTAATTACAATAAAACAGCAATTTTGAAAGCTACCCTCCTCCTTCCATGACTTTTCCTAAATAGGCATATATTACATAGTTCCGTTGTGAGAGATTTTGGCATGAGAAACGTAACGCAACACATAAGTGGTGACTAACTCTGAACAAAGAACACATAGAGGAATGGTACTCCGCTCTCATGTGCCATATGAGGTACCGTATAGCAAACAGCTAGCGTTGATTATTGAGGGGCCCCAGACAACCCGAAAAGTGGGTGTGGAGCTAAGAACTCAAGAGGGGACACTATACCAGGCCATATATACGGTTAACATATAGAATACACTTATGCGATTGGAAGACAGCCAGATAGTGGCAGAGATGTGCTGAAGGTTTGGCCTAATACAAATATGCTGTTAAAGACAATGAATCTTGGAGAACATGTAAGAACTATGGAAGATCAACATCTTAGACTCATGCTAAATAAGAATTAGGTTGAATGATTTTGTACATGGATCAAAAGTGGACAGAATCTAACAGTTGTCAGAATTCTAAATTCACAAACTGAAAACTATTTACCTGTTTTTCCCGTATTCCTACCTAATCCGCCAAAAGCACACGCCACTTGCCGTTGGTACCCAGGCAGCTGCTAATTGGTACCCAGGCGCTATTCACCCCTTACAGAATGAATGACAGAATCAATGGATGAATGGGCGTTACCCTCAGATAAAAAATAAGAGCCTTGGTGAATTTGAACATACAAAAAAATAGAAACGATTTCCTTGACTACAGTATTCAACAAATTAATTATTATTGAAACGTAATACAAACAATATCCTTGATAATTCAACAAATGTATTACATGCAACCGTTTTTCATTAGGAGAGAAACAAAATATCAAACATCCTATTATCTGTCTATGAATTTTTGCTGATTATTTCACCAAAGATTCTGCTTCTTATTTAATTCATCAAATGTATTAAACTAGATAATTATTTGCGAAAAGAAATTCAAACGATATCCTTGACTATTCACCAAATTATTTGTTATGGAAACATAATACAAATGATATCCTCAACAATTCAAAAAATGTATTACACATTACTGTTTTTTATTAGGTGTGAAACAAAATATGAAACATATTCTATCATCTGTCTACAAATTTGGCTGATTACATTACCAAAGATTCTGGTTTTATGTAATTCATCAAATGTATTAAACTGAATAATTATTAATGAAATAATGTATGTAGTGCAACCGTTTTGTTTGCCGGGCTTGCTCACATAAGGATTAAACATACAAGATTAAGTCATGCATAATAATAACCCACAGTGTCCAATGCAAACTTCAAATAACTTTTCTGTATTTTCACGGATATATATTAAAACAGCATATTTTGTTATGTAGGCAATTGCAAATCATTCTTACATGCATAGCATTCACAATGCGCAAATAAGGATATTTATTTGTGTAATTCATCCTATGCAATTTATCATGTGTATCGAGCGTCCGTGCTTTTGGCTAATATACGACTAACCATGCTTAAATCCTTTGCAAATTGGTTGAAAATGTCACTTATTTTACATTCTACATCATCAGAATAATATTTTTTAAAAAAAAATTCTAATTGATTTATCTGTAATTAATTTAAGTGCGCCTGAGTTGAAATCAATTTTTTTCATGATAAGACGTTCAATACACATTGTATTCTTAAAATTCATTAGGCATTTAATTCCTTATTTTTTAGACTATTCTATATAGTTTGATGACAACCCAGTAGATGAACTGATGCTCTGGCTGGATGGTGATGCTGCGGAGGAGAATGTCCATGCTAATAAGGACGATTGTTATGCTAATGACGCCAAAAAGCGTTGGCTCTGGTGGACACTGGGGTCTGAAAGGCCTGCTGGTTCAAGTGTTAAGGTCTCCCAAGTAGCAGCTTGAGTCTGAGGCCAGAGAAGAAGGAACAGAAGGAAAAGAAGGAATAACAGGCTGAAGAGGACAGACGCCGTGCCGTGCTGTGCCGTGCTAGCCTCACCACTGCACTGTCACAGATGTAGCAGCCATAGGAGAAAGACAGCCAAGAGATAGAGGGTGCAGGGGTTACTGGGACTATAACTGCCCACACCAAATCCTCCCAAACCAGCACTGGAAGAATGCCCTAGAGACGATGCAGCCAAGACAAGACAGTGTCATCTTTTCCCACATTTTTTCTAACCACAACTCTATAACTCTAAAATCCTCTGAAGAAAAACGGTATCTGGCTCTGTTTTGATGACATCATCACTCAGTGATGGATGCTGTGGCTAGCAAAAGTAGTACCAGTTTGTATTAAAGAAATTCCAGCAGCAATTGTGGCAGTATACAATTTAAAAAATTGCTGTTCGCGGGGCACATTGTTAACTCACTTTGAAGAGTTTTCGAGTTAGTTTCCACATGTAATGCAGCTTTCAGGTCGCACGGTCTTAATTCATGAGTTTAGATTAAGCTAATGATGCCAACTCCAGCCTGGTAGAGAAGTAAAGAATTACTTATTCTGAAGTTTGACACCATGGGCCTTTAGACACAACCCCAGGCAAGGGGATTTTCACCCAAACATGATTTTAGGTTGAATTATCCCTTTAAGTTTCGCTTGTACTTCACCAATTATGAGAACATTTGCAACACCCAAAATATGCTATTAAGTATTTTATTCAGTCTTTCACTTGTCAACCAACCTCCAGACACCTCCCTTTAGTCCAACATAGTCCAACAAGTTACCAGGGACTTCAAAACATGATATTATTACCATACTTAATTACCAGTAATATGTATTGTGATTCATTATTTCCATTCCATTCTTATTGTGACTAAAAACTAGGATTTTATTGCAATTAAATTGGCATGTCTATGGAATAGAACAGATCACCATGCTCTCCCTTCAGGCAATAGTGGAACACATTATCTTCCAGTCCTGTTAAAACCAGGCTAGATTAAGTATCAAAACTATTCCACAGTGACTGTTGTGTTCTAGAACCTTGGAAACAGATCAATGTGCATGAGTGTCAGTTGAGCAGGTTTCACACACTTAAACACACAGAAACATACACACGCAAACACTCTCAGTTCACTTTGTAGTTAAGAGCACTGTGAAAATGTGAACAGAACAGCGGACTTGGCCCTTCACTACACATTTACATTGATAGTCACTTCCAAAAAGATTGGCCCCCTCAATAAACACAAGTAGAAAAGCCTGTTTAAAAATAAACAGTACAGGTAATGAGCTGTGTACAGGTAAAGAATGAGAGTAAAATGTCTTTCATAATAAGAGAATATGTTCATTTTTAACAAGTAATATACGTTTTTGCTCAAACAGATAGGGGTCAACTTTTTTGGCCAACATAATTAAATCCAACATAATTAAATCTGCATTAACATTCTACTCTTTTAGTATATCTCAGTCTTAAAGAACTGTTTTGTGGCTTCCCATGGCTTCCTGTTTCTCTGGTGTATAAAAATGAAGCAATGTGTATGCAAAATTCATTCATCCCCCATCACCATGGGGAATGGTATAGAACTTACAAATGAAAAGAGACAAATCGCTGTTGACCTTGATGTCAATGTGTAAAAAAAAAAAGCTAAAATTTGAATTATAAACAGGGTGCCTCAAATCCTGAATGCTAATAGCCATGGTACAGTACCCTTAGATTGGTACACCCTTGGATGTAACTCTGAAAGTGCTGCTATTCTTAGTTGGTAAAAGGTGACAATCAAATAGTAATAAAAGGTGACAATCCACACTTTTTGCGTCATATTCATAATTTAATCGTATTTTTTTATGCTTTGAGTCAACTGCAAATATAGCAATTTTGACTTCACTCTCTCAGTTATTATGGAGGCCACTTTAAATTAGTGTATCATAGGTATGACATAGCATTAAATTGTACTGCTTAAATTTATTTGACCCATTTTATAATAGCAATTGCATAACAGGTTTATGGTATATTGCTAATACACAACGACTAAGCTCTGTGTCCAGGCACTCTGCAATGTGTTGTGCCTAATTCGTTGTATTCTGGCCATTTATCACGCTCCATGGTGCCTTATTGCTTAAATATACCACTTACTACAATTACGGCTATAATGGTGAAGATAAAACCCAGTGGAACAATGGTAAACCTGCCTTGTACAGGACACAAGTGCATCTTGCTCCCCTTCAACAGTGAGAATGGTGGTTTGAGAGACAAACAAGAAACAAAAGGCCAGGGCTAGAGAGATACAGACCGTGGTCTGATTTTTAATTCATCAATTCTCCAAATCTACAATGAAATGCCACTATCAAGTCAACAGCCTATATTTATAGGCTATTGAGAAAAACCAACATGCTGTTTGCTAAATGGCAATGGCACTTGGATTGGAGCCACGTGCAATGGTCAGACATACAGTAGCTCTTTGGCCATGTACACCAGTGGGGACTCAACTATTAAGTAGTACAGTACATTTGGGCCCAAAACCTGGTTGCCTCTGCCAGGAGTTTGAAACGTGGCTGCAAGTGGATCTTCCAGCAAGACAATGGCCCCAAGAACTCAATGAAATCCACAAAGAGACGGTGAATTGACCACATAATAATCATTTTACAATGGCCATCACAGTCTCAGGATTTGAATCCCGTTGAATAACAGCTTTTAACTGAGGAGAGCAGACAGAAGGATCTCAAGGATCAGGAAAGATTCTATATGGAGGTCCCTTCCAATGCGATATTACATGAACATCAAAAAAGGCTAGTTGACGTTATTTCACTTGATTAAGATAAGCAGAAAACGACAATATAGCTAATTACCTGTGTAGTTTATTTCATACAGCCTTTTCTGCTCATCTTAATCAAGAGTGACAATGACTTGATCATTTAAATAATGTTTCTGATGCACTTATCCAGAGCGAATTACTGAAGTGAATACATACAATTTAATACTTTTGTACTGTTATTTGGTTGTGTAAACACTAGCAAACCATTGTTGTTTATCAGTGTTTACTGTGTGTGTGTGTTTGTGTGTGTGTGAGTGTGTGTGCGCGTGTGTGCACTCGCTCTGATACCTGGTTGTAGAGGGCACAGACGTGTAGGGCGGTGTTTCCAGAGGCGTTCTGGGCGGCCATGTCGGCTCCGTAGAATAGCAGGTGCTCCAAGTGCTGAACGTGACCATGACGACATGCCTATATCAGGAAAAAAACAAGATGGATTCAAGATGATAGTCACATGATAGTCACATGGATTCCAGTTTGGGTTACTGAGGTTAGGGTTAGATAGTCACATGGATTCCAGTTTGGGTTACTGAGGTTAGGGTTAGATAGTCACATGGATTCCAGTTTGGGTTACTGAGGTTAGGGTTAGATAGTCACATGGATTCCAGTTTGGGTTACTGAGGTTAGGGTTAGATAGTCACATGGATTCC
>JACXGI010005978.1:0-13201 GCA_016801175.1 Esox masquinongy | reverse complement strand
TTGGGGTTAGGGTTAGATAGTCACAGGGATTCCAGTTTGGGTTACTGAGGATTTTTGGAAACAATTTCCCTTATTTGTTTCTCTCTCTCACACATGCTCTGTCTTATCTGTTCCCTCTCTATCTCTGTGTTACAGCAGCACACATTATCAAAGGATTGTATGATATCCACACACACACAAATGAATGAAGACTTCTACCATGGAGGAAACAGGGAAGGTAACTGATCACATGTAGTATATTATTGGATGGATCTGGAAGGAGTTGGCCTCCAGGCACAGATTTAGTGTCAGTTTATCTTACCTACTGATAGTTGATTGTTCTCTCTCTTTGTCTCTATCTCTCAGTCTGCCTGAGTCTGTCTCCATCTCTCAGTCTGCCTGAGTCTCTCTGTCTCCATCTCTCAGTCTGCCTGATTCTCTCTGTCTCCATCTCTCTGTCTCTCTCTAAATAAGTCTGTGTTAGCATCTTGTCTCAGTCTCTCTTTTTCAGCCTCTCTTTCTCAGTCTCTCTTTCTGTTTTAGTCTCTCTCTCTTGTATCTCTCATCTCTCTCTCTCTGTTCAGAGTTCATTCAGACATTGGCAAGTCCCAAGTACATTAAGCACTACTTTTTAATTTTTTCTCATTTTTTTAATTTTATATTTAATTGTTGTAGTATAGAAGAAGTGTGAAAAATGTGTGTACGTCATAATAAGGTTGAATGAGAAAATACAGCTCCGGAAAAAATTAAGAGACCACTGCACATTTTTCTTTCCTTTCCAAGAAAAATTGAAAAGGAAAGTTTTGATTGAGGAACAGAAGCGTTCAATTTGCAGTGGTCTCTTAATTTTAACCCTTCTGTTCCTCACTCAAAACCTTCCTTTTCAACTTTTTTGGAAAGGAAAGAAAAAGGTGCAGTGGTCTCTTAATTTTTTTCCGTAGGTTCTATATAGCTGTAGGTTCCTATAAACATCCAAAAAGCAATAGTGCACAAAGATTTCACTCAGCTCCCCTCCCAGCATTGTGGGAAACTTCGACCATGGCCAGTTGACTCCCATGATTGAATGATAAACAAGTTAGTTAATTAATTATGCATTATACAGTTCTTAGAACCTGCCATACAGAAAGAACCTGAAAAACAGAAATCAAGAGCAAACCAACTTATTGTTAAGCAATGTAAAATGCATCCTTATCAATGACTAAAGCAGGCTAATTTTTATTATTAAATCAAATAAAAAATGAAGGTGTCTTTTCTAATAAGAAAACAATGCTTGCTGCTACTGGTCAGAGTCTGTGAACTTTGGAAGCAAGCCAGAACCCTCTGACTGGGAAGAGAACTGGAATATCTGACTAGGGACTAAACAAAGCTTGCTCGAGGCTTCTGTCTGAGAATCATAGAAATTCCTCATCCATATCTAGAATAGTCTTAACAACATATTGCCACAATTGTCTTTCTACAGTCAAACCTTTGCCCATTAAACTATTACAATGATCACTCTTAAGAAAAATGGCGATTTCACATGAGTGGCACACTGCTCTACAGCACAATAGAAACATGATTCATACGAGAAAAAAAACCCTATGAACTCTCATTCATGCTTCTGACCACACAATTTCAGTTTTAGAGAAAACGGGGGAAAAGGCTCAGCATTGATGCAGACTGCTATTTGAGGCACATGTTCAGTGTCGGAAAGTCCCCAGCTAGAACTAAAATAAATTATTCAAAGACACCAATTATGATGATGTTGGGAGCAGAAAATTGGGCTGCATTGTTGCAACCTATAATCAAACAACCAGTTTTAATTCTGAGCAATAATCCGGTTTATTAATCTTTCGAGGTCCATGTAATAATTCATTGGTAATTTTTTATCTGCCACTACACTTTACCACTGACATAGAACATGATCACACTGTCAGCACACTGATATAGCCTGTCGGTCTAGGCTTTCAGTAGCCATCTTCCCACCACTGAAGGGTATTATACAATGTTTTTCATATGAGAAAGGAAAGCAGTTTGAATAGAAAGCCAAGTCGAAAGCAACATTAGGTGTCGTTGTCTACATAACCTCACATGGTCTGGCCGCAACAGGTGGCAACAGCCTACTGCAGCGCTCGTTCCATTACTCTTCATTATATTTCAGGATCTTATAAATCGGCTACAGTCATTTCAAGGGCTTTTGAAACATCAAGTTGAGCAAATGTCTTCTTTTCGTGGTAGACCAGTATTTGATTTTCTGAGCTTCAAATTCATGAAGTCCAAGCATTTAGGATTCAAATCAGTAGGCTGGATGATCATTGGTTTTGAATCAAAAAATGATGGCACTTCTGCCTCTTCATTTAATGAGTGAGATGTCTGTCTGAAGAGAACCCGATCCAAAAAAGTAGAACTCAGATGAATTCAACTTTGATCTTCCTCAATATTTTCTTTCTAATGATCCAGCAAGTTGATTCCCTCACAGCAGCAGTGTGTGTGTGTGTGTGTGTGTGTGTGCACGTGTATGTGTGTTTCAATTTACCTGGTGTATCTCCTGCCAGCCATTCTCATCCACACAGCCCACCTGAGCGTGGTCATGGAGCAGAAGTTCACAGCAGTATGGGTCTCCTCCTACCATAGAGCTGTGATACAGTGGACTCAGTCCCCGACTGTCTTTATAGTCAGGAGACGCACCCAGGTCTAGCAATGTCTGGCAGAGGGAGGAGGCAAGAAAGAGCAGTGAGTGAATTGAAAAAGGAGAGACCGAGTTAAAGAAGTGACACCCAGCTGCACACCACCAGGCCTGTCTTCCCCATCACCACTCTGTACTAGTCTGACCTCCACCAGCACAGGTAGAAGAGGACTAGCCACACCTCTGAGCCAGGTAACTCTCTGTTTCGTCATAGGTTCCTGCCTTCCTAGGGAGGTGTTCCTATATCCTATGTGCCTCGCCATCGGCACTGCTTGGTTTTCTGGGATTTTGGCTGGGAATAAGTATAGGCACTTGCAGATGCTATACTTGAAAAAAATTGATAAATATTTGACAGTAGTAGGCTAGAAACGCTCACAATGCACAAACTCAGACAAGACACACACGCTACCCATTGCAACCCATTGAAATGCTATGTATTTCTTTTGTGCGCGCTAAATATTTCCATCATAGACTGCCTCACACGTGAAGATCAAAACGAGGGATGAGTCCATTAAGATGATGCTACCGAATAGCTCTCATGAAGAGAACAATTACATGAGTCATATCAGAGGCATTCAGTAAGGACACACATCCATTCACTGAGCCCACACACTCATATAGAGAGAGCAACAACCTAACCCTCTCAAAGCAGATGAAAACCCAGTGCATAAGGGAGGGCACAATCCCATTGAATGAAAACATGGATCTTTTCAGTTAGGTCTCAGAAGAGAGCACTCAGCACCTACATACAGTACAGTATCCAGAGAGGAAATGGTGTGTCATACTCTTATTTAGGACAAGTAGAAAGTTTGAAGATCACACAGGTGTGTGTGTGTGTGTGTGTAAGTGTGTGTGTGTGTGTGTGGTTGCGTGTGCATGTTTGTACTCACTATGAGTGCGGTATGGTTCTTGGTGCGGACAGCCTTGTGCAGGGCGGTGAGGCCGTCTCGTGTCCTGAAATCCAGATGAGCTCCTCCACTCTTCAGCACCTTGATGAGTTCTGCGCAGCCCTCCAGCTGAGACGCCATGGTCAGAGGACATTCTGCATCACATGGGGGACAGAGGAACCATGGTTAATATAAGCTGTTGCTGACCATCCTCATTTTCTCAGGCTTCTTACATGATCTCGGGTACTATGGATCCGGAAGCTTCTGTGCATGAGAAGTGCGTGGGTTTATTGTCTATACACTCTTCACGTAGCTACCGGCTGCTCGCAGTCCCTGCAATGTTGTTGCGTGCCTGTTGCTAAACCTATCCACTCCCAGTCCATTAACAAATTCTCTATACTCACAGTCTATGTCTCTTCTTTATATGAACAGCAGAAAAAAAAGCCTTCCAGTTTTCAAAGATCATGCAAGTAGGCTGTTCACAGGATTTTAAATCGACAGCACATGACTGAAAGTCACCAGTTAAGCAGTTGCCAGGGGCCGGTTTCACAAAGATAGACTTTGACTATGGCTTAGGTATAGTAGATAGTCAGACTTCAGACAGACATCTAAATCAGACCGTTGCACAAAGCACTTAAGACCCTGACTATCTTAAGAACAACTACGCAGCAATGAATTCTAGGTAAAATAAGACATTTTTCAAAACAAAAAAAATGGCGGATCGAATTTGTGCTTCCAACTGCTCAGTGCAGTTTACCCCAGCGGAAAATGTGTGTTTGTTGAAGGAGTAAAATAGTTATAAGGATATTTTACTTGGATAGTTTTGCGGAGAGTGCAATAACATAAAGAAAAGCTTTATTTGGAAAAAAATTGCTACCTCAGTAAACAGCGTTAACCCGACTGTGGAGCGGAGCGTCAAAGACGTACAGAAAAGATACAAAAACAAGGTACAAGATGCCAAAAAATACATATTTAAGTGGAAATATTCTAAAACAGGAGGAGGACCCCAAGAGAAAATCAAAGACACAACCGAAATGGTAGTGAACATATTTGGTGGACAGTCGCCTATGTTCTGGGGGATAAGCGGAGGACGGGAAAGTGGAGTGTGTGGTGTTGTCAACATTACTGGCGGAGTTCCCTCACGCCCTGACTCTGACAGCACCCCACCTTGTCAAGAGGGAGAGCCAGACAGTCAAGAGGAGAATACAGGTAATAGTTGGCTATCAATGTTTCTTGTGACTGTTTTAAAGACAGAAAAAAGATAAGAAAAGATAAAAAAAAGTTTTGCTTCATTGCCGTCGATTTGATGTCAAGTTGACTTATGCTAATGTGAACAGGTAAGCTTGCTAGCCAGCAAATTAACGTTAACGATTGAACGACTCAGCCTACAAGGCTGAGTCGTTAAATGTTGTTTATTTGCTGTTGTTTATTTGCTGTTGTTTATTTGTTGTTGTTTTTTTATGGAACTGATTGTTACTGATTGTTACCAAGGTAACATAGTATCTTAGACCCAAGTTAGCCTGGGGGTAAGTGTCTAATTTTTTTGGTCTAAAGTAAGTCAGTCTTTATTTTTGTGAAATGGTCTAACTTGCATTAGACTAGCAAATTTTAGACTAGTCTAGCAGTATATACCAGTCTAAAATAGCTTTGTGAAACCGGCCCCAGGAGTTGAAACCCGGGATGCAGCACACTGACAATATTGACAGTATTGATTCCCATCCATGGATGATTAAATTAGCTTGGTTCATGATTTTCCTCCCATATCTATGGTGATAACCATAGTCAATGCACTCCTTATCATGCCTTCTATACAGAGTAGTTGAAATCTGTACTTGGTAATTCCCCCTTTCAATTGAGTTCAACCTCAAACCTTTCCTGGAGATCCAATCTCATTTGAACTATTGGATTACCACTTCAGAAAAGGTGCTGTCATTCAGGCAAAAATGACAACATTGTCCAATATCATGTTCACCTTATCATCACCAGCTTCAAATAGGCTCAATTATCCCCATCCCTCTCCCTCTATATAGCCATGTTATTGTCTCCCTCTATTTGACATGTTATTGACTCCCTCTGTATAGCCATGTTGTTGACTCCCTCTATATAGCCATGTTATTGTCTCTCTCTATTTGACATGTTATTGACTCCCTCTGTATAGCCATGTTGTTGACTCCCTCTATATAACCATGTTATTGTATCCCTCTATATAACCATGTTGTTGACTCCCTCTATATAACCATGTTATTGTATCCCTCTATATAACCATGTTATTGACTCCCTCTATATAAACATGTTATTGACTCCCTCTTTATAGCCATGTTATTGACTCCCTCTATATAACCATGTTATTGACTCCCTCTATATAACCATGTTATTGACTCCCTCTATATAGCCATGTTATTGTATCCCTCTATATAACCATATTATTGACTCCCTCTATATAGCCATGTTATTGTATCCCTCTATATAGCCATGTTATTGACTCTCTCTATATAGCCATGGCATTGTTTCCTTCTGTATAGCCATGTTGTTGACATGTTATTCATATTATTTGATTTGGCAGTGGCATTCCCTCTATATAGCCATGTTATTGACATGTTATTCTTATTGACTTGATTGTGTTAATACATGTACAGTATATAGCCATGTTATTGACAAGTTATTCTATTTTATTGACCAGGTTATGCAACACCCTGTTATATTGGCATGTTATTGGTGTGTTACTGGCTACTTTGTATTATTTTACATATATTTCTTTAACTTTTTTAACTACATTGGAGAAAGCAAGTAAGCATTTCCCTGTATGTTGTTTGTGAAGCACATGATTTTAGTTCCTCAGATCAATGCCGTAATGGAAAATGTGTCAATGGTGAATCTAACAGTTAATATAAGGGTTAAACAAATATAACAAGTAAAAATGGTATTGAACCCCCATTATCTGCTTGAGTAGTTAATTGTCTGTGTACAAATAAATCAAAGCATTTGATTAAGACCTAAACCCTTTAAATGTTTCTGATTAGAATAATAAAGGAGGAAACAAAAGAGTTTATTAAGTTCCAGATGAATCCACTCTCATTCCTTTCAAGTGATTCATTTAAGAAGACAAATAGTGTGCCTTTGAGGGCCTTGTCAGTGAAACGTGTGATAAACATGATGGACTTGGTGTTTACCACAACTAGGCAAAGACTGATAAGAGTGTTGCAGTTACACTGTAGCAAACAATTTGAGTGAGGTAGCCCGTGAGTTTGTTTCATGACAAAATAAAACACTATGAAGCCCAACTCATTTTTCACATTTTGTTTCCTCTTCATCAAAGAAAGTTCCTGGGATTAACTTTGAGTTTAGTATATTAACAAACATGACCACAATGTGAAGTACAATTTAGAACAAAAGTAACAAACGCTTATTTTATCTGCTCTTTCTTGCTTTCTCTGGGTTCACTCCATTGGAGATTCAATTAATGGCTGCACAAACAATTGCATAAACATGAGGAGATTACCATGAAGAATAATCCAGCTTTGCCCAGCATGCATTGGGATGGGGCAGAGAGGACCAGACAGAAATCACTGAGTGGGCAGCCAACCAGAACAATCACAACACAGCTTGTTATCTTCCTCTGTCTGTCGCTCCATCTGTCTGTCTGTCCATCTGTCTGTCTTTCTATTTCTTCAACTCTGTTTGTCTTTATCCGTATCTATCTATTTGTAATAATAGTGATGATAATCAGGATCATCAGGAAGTACAATTTGTAGAACAGTAACCTCAGTAGGGAGTAATTCCCTGATTGGACTACAGCTGTGTGGATACTTTTTCGAAATGTACTTGCAGTACATTGTCTGCTGTGCAACAAACAGTGCTCTGACCTGGCAAACCAATGTTTGTTCCCTCACCAATAATCAGTGGCATCTGCAGGGAAGTGGTTTATCTAATCAATGAGCATGTTTTTATTCATGCTTTGTAGTAGTGCTTTTTGTTATTTATCTACAGTGCCTTCGGAAAGTAAGACCAACTGACTTTTATTGTGCTACAGACTTGAGTTGAATCCATCAGGTGGCATGTCGTATCTTTTACTCAGGAGTGGCTTCCTACCATAAAGTCTTGATTGATGGAGTGCTGCAGATGGTTGGCATTCTGGCAGGTTCTCCTATCTCTGCAGAGAAACTCTGAAACACTGTTAGAGCGGCCATTGGGTTTTTGATCAAGGCCCTTCTTGCCAGGCGGCCTGCGATAGGAAGAGTCTTGGAAGATCCAAATTTCTCTAATTTCACAATGAAAGAGTCCTGCAAACTTTTAATGCTATAGACATTTTTTAGAACCTTCCCCAGTTCTATGAGCAGGTCTACGGAGATGTCCTTGCACTTTTTTTTTCTGACATGCACTGTGAAGTGTGGGACCTTAGATAGACAGCTGCATGCCTTTCTAAATCATATCAAATCAACTGAATTTGCCACAGGTGGTCTCCAGGAAACTTCAAGAAAGCAGTTAGCCCTCAATGATGATCAAAAGACACAAGAAGCATCTGAGCTCAATTTGTTAAGTGTAAAGGAAAAGGGTCTGAATATCTACTATTTATAAAATATGCACATGAGATTTTTCAGGTTCTCATTTTAAAGTAATTGGAAAATGAAATCCTGAAGTATCTCAAATTTCAAAAAGCAGCTTTTCACTTCGTCATTATGGTTTCTTCTGTGTAGATTCATGACAAAACATATTTAAGCAATTATATATTAAATCAATAGCACAACAAAATGTGGAGAAAGTGAAGAGGTCTGAATACTTTCCAGTCACTGTGAATGAACTCGGCAAGTGTCACTGATTCCATTATTTCTGAATGATAGAGAATTAACACAGTCCTCACCTCCAGATTCTGGGTCATGGAAGTTGGGGTCCAGACCTTTCTCCAGAAATTTTGACACCTTCTCAATGTTCCTTTGTTGAACATACTCCATGAACTTCTTCAGGTTCGCCTGGAGACAAAGAGAGAGCACGTCATTCAATTAGAACCATACACAGTGATCTCATGTGAATGTAATATAATATTAAGTAGTGGGAGAAGTGGAGATTTTGAGCGAGATGGAGAGAGAGGGCAGGAGTAAGAGATAAAGATAGGAAAAGAAAAAGAGAGAAAAAAGAGACACAACGAGAGAGAAAAAGCTAAAGACATGGAGAAACATACAGCTCTGCCATTGGCTGATGTAACACTCAAGTGGATAGAGCTCTGCGATTGGGTGATGCAACACTCATGTGGATAGAGCTCTGCGATTGGGTGATGCAACACTCATGTGGATAGAGCTCTGCGATTGGGTGATGTAACACTCATGTGGATAGAGCTGTTTAATAATGCAGTTGAGATGAAAGCTGAAGTATACTGTCTTGTGTATGTGTGGGTTTCATGTCAATCCAAGTGGAAGATTTGGGTAGCGACAGTAGAGCATTACCCACTGTCAGGTGCACAGCAATATTCCATCTCTACTCTACTTCAGATGGATTAGAGATTCGTACTAATTTCACCCAAAACAGAAGACGGTTCAGAGCACTTCTCTTTTAGACAAATTCCCCAAGTAGTGTACATCCTGTAAACAACTAGCTCCTACACTGTGCATTGTAATTAAAGGACTGATTTGGTCCAGCAGTTTTGAACCATTAATCAACTCATTCTTTTTTGATTTCTCTGACTGAAGAACACTGTAAAAATCCTAATCCAAATTTTTATCCAATAAATCCAATGAACACATATATTGAGGAATATTAAAAAACACAAAAAAAGAAATAATAGTAGAATGGGTGTTTGTAAAGCTGTTGGTTATGGGGAGATGAGCTGACCAATGCTCTTTGCTCTCACTATTCTAGTCATTTAGCAGAAACTCTTATTCAGTGTGACTTACTGTATTTTACCCATTAAAGAAGACAAACGTTTGCAGTCCTCAGTGGTCAAATCAGTTTGGTTATTCAAATGTCTGCGCTTCCTCTCTCACAATTGTTGTAGCAGGATACGTTACAACAGCTATACCTGCCACGACATGTTCCCAGTTGCTTTGAATGTTTCACATGCCAGCAGTGGGCAGCAAGTAGATTTTCAAAGCCTCAAACGATAAGATGATCCAACTTGGATGATGCTGACCACGGATGTTCAGCTAGACATAACAGTCAACAAGCCAGCTAGCTGTTTAGCTTGCTAGACCACCTACTAAAGTGTTTGTTAACAGTTAACGAGCTACTTACCTACAGTAGAGGGGAGTGCTTACCATACTGCTAACGGGACATTACTCTGCACTTCAAACTAATAATACCTTGGTTACAACAAAAACACACTGTAATAAAATGTAGAGACCAGCTGAGCCTGTGCTGTTAGTGTTTCAGGCCTGCCTGACACAGCGGAGACGTGGTCAGTGTCCTGCCACAAACTAATAACAGCAATGCCAGGTAAAAGTGATCGGAAGCATCGCCCAGAATCAGGGATTTAAAAGTGACTTGTTGGTGGTATATGTTGCTTTTGTCTGTTGAGACTGCAGGATGATATCTTAAGTTTTTTTTTCTTGCTGTAGGTGTAGGGGGACATCAGAAAAGATATTGCGAAACTGAACCGTTGATGAAACAACTGTCCAACAAGGCATTTGGACCAGATTACAGATCCCCAGTACAACTTAATCAAGTGGGTCACAAAGACAATAGCAATGCAGTACCGTTTAAAGATAACTAAAGTGTGAATTTGTAATTGCATCTTGATCAAATTCTAGATCATATTTCTTTACAATTCAGTTACTCTTTGATTTTACATTATTATCAGTTTAATTCCTGCATTGTTTGAAACTACTGATTGAGTTTTGAAACTACAAAAATTGAGTTAACAGAGAGATTTCATATGCCAACTCCAGCTTTCTGATAACTAATTATTCCACTGTACCTGTAGCTTTGATTTCACTCCTGCTAACATCTTGGAGGAATGGGAGACAAGGTGATACAATATTGATATAGCATCTGAAATAGCATCTGAAATATTCCAGACTATATTTGTATAGACTGTAACATAGGCTTATGGTGAAATAAAGAGATGCTATTAAACATCTGGGCTGGATCAGTGGTAGAGATCTGTGTTCAGATATTCCCTCAGTAACCCATTAGATTAGGCTAAGCGAGAGATATCATTACTATTCTATCCTTTCAAGGTTTCTCTGCCTCACCTGTTACATAATTGTTCAATGCACTGAAACACACACACACACAGAGACACACACACACCACACTACACCACACAACACACACACATGCAGTAAAAGGTACAGTGGCAAAAAAATTGAACAGACATACACATGCTTGCACAGATTTACACAAACGCTTGTCCGTGGCAAGTGTCACTGATTAACAGAAGATCACTTAACATAAAAGCCATGTGCCACTCACCATGTGAGGAGTCAAATACAGTCCTCCTTCCAAAAACCCTCTCTTCTACTCCACAACTTCACATGTATTTTCTCCCTCTTTCATCTCTTCTACACTCGCCTCTACCAGGCTCCCCCTAGCTCTCTCTCTCACACACACACACACACACACACACACACACACACACACACATTCTGGCAGTGAGAAAGACTGTAGACTGCTCCTCTCACCATCCTCAGCTGTACTGAGGAGAAATTCACTCCAGCTTTTTTTCAGATGATTTGAGAAGTGGTTGTTATGGTGATAGAATACAAAGACTAAGCTCTGACTGCCAGCAATCTGTGTGTGTGGGAAGAGCCGTCTGTGTGTGTACTACTGTATGAAATGCATTACTAGAAGGGGTGTAGGGAGGTTTAGCTAGAAATGTGTTGGTATGATGTGTGTAATTTTGCATGTTGAGTGTAGAGAAAACTGTTAAGTAGAGAGAACTGTTTTGTTATGGCTAATCTACTTAAGTACACATCCTAATGAACTCCATCACACACACACCCGCACACATGCACACGCACACACATTCAAACACACACACGCACACACACACACAAACAGTGTCTGTTACTAAGTAGATCAGTATAGATTTCCCATCGGAATAAAGAGAGAGAGAGAAAAAGAGAAACAGAGAAGAAAGAAAGAGATCAGACAGACAGAGATCCTCCAAGAATGTCCTTAGAATCTGTTTCATTGCCACAGTGAAGGTGCAAACCTAGCAATAGAAAGACCGAATTGTATATTTAACCTATTAGCTAACATACAAAAATCAATAAGAATTTTCGGAAAACTTTTTAATAATAAAACATGAGGAAAGAGATTCAGAAATAAAACAGAAAAAACACCTTAAATATGGAGAAGCACTAAACCAGTCATTATAAAATATATATATAATCAAAACACGTCTGCAAAAACAACAAAGCAAAAATCACAAATAATGATTACAGAACAAAATTAGTACTATTCTAATCATCAAAACCCAGAAAACAGCTGTTAAAATTCACACCCAAAACACAATTCACACCTCAAGCAAATCAATTATCCAATCTTCCACAGCAAAGTGCTCATCTACAGAGATAAACCTGCTGTAGAGAGGAACATCCCATGCCAGCTGGTCTTGGGGCTCTTTTCACAAACAAAAACAGACCCCATAGAGCCCCGGGGGACCAACACAGACACTACAATTATGAGAACAAAAAGAGAACTATCTGACACGATGGAAAGAATCAACCAAAAACATAACACATTGGAATGCTACCTTGACTTTAACAGATACCACTCGGTAGCAGGGTACCTGAACCAAAATACATTGATTGACAATGTATAGACTCAGTGGGCATGGCCTTGCTATTGAGAGAGGCCACCATAAGCAGACATTGCTAAAAAAGACAGGCTATGTGCACACTGCCAAAAAGATAGTGGAAAGGATTTTCTGCCAAACGTATGACCACATTAGAGACACATTCCCCCACAACATCAAAGCCCACAAAGAATTTTAAATGAAAAAAAAAACACACAAATAAACTCCCATATCTGTTAGGTGAAAGCAATGTGGCTACGGTCAGGCTATGCTCAAAGCCTACGTCCCTACATGACCTACATCCCCACCTTGTTCATCCATCCCTGGTCTTTTGGCAGTCCCACCTGTTTCAGCTTTCACTCAGCCCAGTCAAAGCTCTCTGTCTTGGCATCACAATGGTGGAACTAGCTTCCCTTAAGTGAAACTTCCCTGAAGTGAAACACACTTGTGTAGATACATATACCCCAATTCTTCTCGCACTGACCTTGATAATCTATCTCAGAGAAGCATTCCGGAATGTTTGGCCACTGGTTATAAACTGGTGCGGTTGAGCCTAAAATTGTCGCCAAATACTGTTCTACAGTTTGTGGTGTACGGTATGTGCACATACAGTATCTCACAAAAGTGAGTACACTCCTCACATTTTTGTAAATATTTGATTATATCTTCTCATGTGAAAACACTGAAGAAATGACACTTTGCTACAATGTAAAGTAGTGAGTGTACAGCTTATATAAATTTGCTGTAAATTTGCTGTCCCCTCAAAATAACACAACACACAGCCATTAATGTCTAAACCGCTGGCAACAAAAGTGAGTACACCCCTAAGTGAAAATGTCCAAATTGGGCCCAAAGTGTCAATATTTTGTGTGGCCACCATTATTTTCCAGCACTGCCTTAACCCTCTTGGGCATGGAGTTCACCAGAGCTTCACAGGTTGCC
>JACXGI010005977.1:0-37989 GCA_016801175.1 Esox masquinongy | reverse complement strand
GTATTATTTTGGAACCACTTATGTTGTACCTTGGTACATTAAATAGTTATGTCACAATAGGTTTTATTTGATCATACACTGTACCTTCCCAAGTCCAAAAACCAGTATACATGAAGTGTATTATTTTGGAACCACTTATGTTGTACCTTTCTACAGAAGATAGTTGTATTTAGTATACAATTTAGTATAAGTATAATTCAGTGTTTTAAAGTAGACCCACTTATGTGCTATTTTAGTATACTGATAATATATGATTGATGATTAATATTTCAGAACATTGACAATATACTCCAAACGTATTTGAAATACATTATATTATACATTCAGCTTATTTCATGTGTACTAGTTTATTTCCAGTGTATTAAAATTATAGTATTTTATCTTGGGATTTTCCGCTTTTGCCAAAATGTTATTTTAAAGACCTAATTATTTCATTAATATATGCATTTCATTAAACACTTTCTCAATACTGGTAAAATAATTAACACGTTTATGTACTGTACATATTCTACCTTA
The DNA here is from genome assembly GCA_016801175.1 of Esox masquinongy. Lineage (NCBI taxonomy): Eukaryota > Metazoa > Chordata > Actinopteri > Esociformes > Esocidae > Esox > Esox masquinongy. Next base: position 37,473 of record JACXGI010005977.1, on the reverse strand, counting down.
AGATTTTCCTCTTCAGTTAAAGACTGCAGTGGATTATTCTCACTTACTGGCCCCACCTGTGTGTGTTCTGTGTGTGTGTGTGGGTGTGTGTAAATCAACATTATTTCCCCTTTCCATCCATCCATCTTTTCTTCTCATCCTCCTAAAATTCTGATGCCCGGAACTCCTTCCAGGTCATTTCTTTCTCCATACCCTTGGCCTGGTAAATGGACAACAACTTGGCAGGACAATAAATATATTTCCCTGCCACTCCGGAGAACCCCGAATGAATGTGAGGACTGTTAGGCCCTGTTTTAGTTCCAAATGACAGAACCCGCACAAACGGCCTGAGTGTACCACATCTGCTGACTTCCGCTTTTGTTTGTCCTCCTGTTGTTCCACTTTGTTTTGTCAATTAAAGTTCTTGTTGAAAGAAGGGTGTAGACAGTAAATCTTCAAAAGACAATTTTGGGGGTTGTGAGGCCCTCTGGTCCATATGTTTTAAATACTTTTGTGGAGCAGTAAAAGTACCTAACATGCCCACTCTGATTAAATAAAATGAATTGAGGAGCCATCATTCGTGTAAAGGGACTTGAGTTGTCCACACGAAAGGCAGGTTCTTGTAATTTTTTTCTTTGGCTGCTGTTGTTGCTCTGATTGTTGCTGCTTTTCTATTAATCCAATAACAATCTTCTCAATTGCAGCTTCAGTGAGAGGAGCATCTTGGGAGGGCAGTACGGGTGGGTTCACAACTGCAGGTGGCAGCGCTGTTACTGGGACACAGGTTGTGTCACTTTCCATGGTTAAGTGCTGCCACAGTTGTTGGGTCTCCAAGAGCTTTTCAGGACTGGTGTTAAGTGAAGAACTGGTGTTTTTTAATTTGGCCAGGTGTTTAATATACCATCCAGTGTGGTGTTTTTTGGTTGGGTGAAGCAGATTGTTGGGGTCTTCACATGAGCTTTGCACCATGGAAGCATAGTCATGATCCACCAGTTTCAGCATGTCCTTCTGTCCGTGATGGCTGGCAAGCAGACCATCAATAGCCACTCTCATTGGGCCAGGCCACCGATTGTGGTCCAACACAAAGACTCGGCCACCAGTCTTGATAGGTCCAGTGAGTGCACTTCTTGGTGAGGCGGTCATGGGCAGGGGAGGTGTGCAGGGCAGATCTGAAAGAGAGAGGAACAGATCTTCAGTGAAAGTAACTATGCAGCATGTGTGTGTCTGCAAGCATATTTAGGTGCGTGTGATTGAGTTAGTGTGTGTGAGAGAGATATGTCTGTGTTTGTGGTATTATTCTGAATTACCTATATCCATCTGGGGCTCCTCAGAGCTTTCTCTCTTTAAAGCCTCTGTAGCAGCAGCTGCAGAATCAGGGAATCTGAGGACAGTTGGTGGCAGCTGTGTTGCTGAGGGTTGACTTGTCTCAACAGGGAGAGGGGTCAGGAATACTGACACGTCTGTCCTCTTCTGAGATCTGTGCTTTTCCCAGTCGAGGGGAAGAGCACAGCACCCTTGCTCAATGCACTAGAGTCCAAACCTCTCTTACGTGTCCCTGTTGGAGACTTGGAGTGCCGGATATTTTGCGCTCCCAGTCACCTTCACTGAGGCCATGTTCAAGTCAGCAATCAGTACTGGGTCAAACACTGCAGGCAAAACCACACCCAGCTGTTTGAGATTACCAAGCTCTGGAAATTCCAGTGTGCCACACCAGTCATACCCTGGGCCTGAAATAGCTCTGGGGAGACTTTGTTCCCATTGAGCCTGGTGGAAGTGGTTGCCCTCTTGCCGTGAAGTGCCTCTGACTGGAATCCAGATGGTCACAGATGCCCCTTCACCCTGGACATGGTGTAGTTGAAATGTGCCACCATACCTGTACAGAATCCCATCCTCCCATTCAGGGTCACTGAGACAGCCTAAATGATATCAAGCAAAGAGTAAACACCATTAATAATTTAATTATTTGAAAGATATCTTTCAGACTAAAATACAAATAATACAGTACACTGTATAATATACACACACAACCTCAATTGGACAAATCTATAACCCTCCCCACATACACACACAACCCTGAACTGGACAATACTTGCACCTTACACATCTAGTAGTACAATTTTTCGTAATTTATTAATGCTCTCAGTCTGCTGTTTTTATGCTCAGTCCACTATTCTTATTTGTTTTTACTTCTTTTAAACAAAATTGCTGCACCAAAGGACCAGAACAAATTCCCAGTTTGTTGCGAGACTTACCTGGCAATAAAGCCCTTTCTGATTCTGATAAAATATAATTTTAACTTTATTATGAAATATAGCTTTTAGGCTATTCTGTACCATCTATACAGAAATAGCTACAACATTTAAGTGACTTATTATGAAAGCGTTCACATTGTGTAATTCGTGAAAACATACAATACTCGTTGTTTGTTATTTCGATCGCGCTATAATAATGCTTACAAATATATATGAGAAACGTATAGTTTGAACAAGTCCACATTTCCCTCAGATTACAAAAATACTCAGAATTTCCGATATATTTACCAAATATTAACAAATGCCAATCCAAAGACAGATTAAAAAACAAACAATCGATGATATAGACAACATATTTTTTAAGTGAATTACACAACTTACCTTTGGAAATGCTTATGAATTGGAAGCTGTTGTGTATCTGAGGTAGCTAAAACCGCTACTGTAGCAAACATGACAGTAATGTGACAGAAGTATCCGATCAACGGTGAAGTAGTGTGATAAAGAAATTATCAGATCAAAGGCTGAAATTTAAAAGGAATTTTTAATTGCGGGCCGGCTGAACTAGGCTTGCCTGGTTCCTTTTCTGGTTGTTCTGATTGTTTTCACCTGTTTGTTGTTTAGACCTCATTAGCGCCCTATTTAGGTTGCCCTCTTCTGTTAGCCCTTTGTGAGTCATTATGTTTTTGTGCCTGTACCTGCCACCAGTCTGTGGTTTTCCTGCCTGCCTGTTTACCTGCTGTTTTCCTGTTTGTTTCTGCCTCAGTTTCCCCACTGAAAACTTGTTCGTTGCTCTCCAAGTCCGCGTGTGGGTCCTGCTTATCCCCAGAATCATTACACCTATACACTTCAGAATTCATCCAGCTGCTTCTGTCTTCTGTTACATCATCAGTAAACACTAGTGAGCTAGTGCCATTGGGAGCCATTCATGCCCATGCCATCACACTGCCTCCACCTTGTTTTACAGATGATGTGGTATGCTTCGGATGATGAGCCGTTCCATGCCTTCTTCACACTTTTCTTCCCATCGTTCTGATACAGGTTGATCTTAGTTTCATCTGTCCAAAGAATGCTGTTCCAGAACTGGGCTGGCTTTTATAGAACTCTAATCTTTTTGTGTTGCAGAGCTCACCAGTGCGTTCTTGTTTTCTCAGAATGTACCCAACTGTTGATTTGGCCACTTGTAATGTTCCTGCTATCTCTCTGATGGATTTTTTTTTGCAGCCTTAGGATGGCCTGTTTCACTTGCATTGAGAGTTCCTTTGACCGCATGTTGTGGGTTCACAGCAATAGCTTCCAAATGTGAATGCCACACCTGGAATGAACTCCAGATCTTTTTACCTGCTTAAATGATGAAGAAATAACGAAGGAATAGCCCACACCTGTCCATGAAACAGCTTTTGAGTCTGTTGTCCAATTACTTTTGGTCCCTTGAAAAAGAGGGGGCTACATATTAAAGAGCTGTAATTCCTAAACCCTTTTTTTATTAAAGCTGAGAGATTGCACTTTAAGCCCATATTCATTATTTAACTGTAACTTGAATATATTTTGGTAAACAGCCAAAATAACCAAACTTGTCAGTGTTCAATTATTTCCGGACCCAACTGTAACTGATGCACTGTCATTCCAAATAATTTAATGCAAATTAATATGAATAAGCTCAAACAGATATTTGACTACACAAGTGCCATTTTCTTAACCACACAATAAATCCTGTGAAGATTACATATGCAAATGAGAGTGAGTCATGTTGCCAGACTATCTAGACCTCCACCCACAATCCGACTCCAAAAGTCTAGAGTCAGCTATTTCAAAAAATGATTTTTAACCCATTACTAACGAGTGCCAACCAGCCTATGACCAGTGCTTTGGGAACAGATGACCTTGCTTGTGAGATCACCCCAAAGATGTGGTAATTGTTCTGCAGGGAATGGATTTTTGTGTCTGCTGATCTAGAACTAAATCCTAGACTGAAGTCCCTAGTCTTTTGAGTGAAACATTAAATGACTTGCAAGTCTAGCATTCGCCTGCTTTGGATACTATGTATAGATGATTCCCCCAAACCAGTATCTGGTTTCAATTATAATGAATTATTTACGTAATCAATTAACCGTCAACGGCACACCATTGTGTTATCAGTGTCATGTCTCAAGTCGGCTTTAAAGAAGTAAATTACACATTCTCCTTTATAATGATGGCCTGACAACAGGCAGATAACTGCTGGTGGGGATGGGTTTGTGTATTTTAAAAGAAAACTAACAGACAAAAGCAAACAACACATATTATACTGGTGTGTGTACAGGTATTTCTACAATCAAGAATTGTGGACCTGGTGGGAATGTTTTGCTGGTCCCAATAATCTCAGTGGTTAGGTTTAGAGTAGAAGTTGCAAGTATGTTTAGGTTTTGGGTTTTTATGGTTTAGGTTATAGTACAAAATGGATTTGAAGTTAGGTTTAAGTTTGGGATTTATAGTTAAGGTAAGAGGCTAGAGAAAATACTTTTTTGAATGGGGAATGTTTTGGGTCTTCAAAAACAAGTAGTAAAACAAAGGTGTGTGTGAGTGGTATGTATTGTGTAAGTAGAAAAGCATGACTGCTAACAGTCAGTGAAATCTGGTGACAACTAGAAACTTGTACATGGTTCAAGAATAGTGGAGTATTTGGGAAGATTTTGCTTGTCAACATGAGGAAAAAGACTATATTACGCTCTGGGGTGGATTTAAATTAAATCTCAAGTTTAGGGTTGAGTGTTGGGAGTTAGTGTTTTAGGTTTGGTTAAAGGTTAGGAGTTAGGGTTACAATAAGGAGTTTGGGATTAAGTTTAGTTTTTTTAAAAGTTCTTTTTATGGGAATAAATAACAAATGGGACAATTACAAATGACTACATGTCTCTGTGGCTTGTTCATCTATTTGTCTTCTGAACTCAATTAGAACCCAAGCAGAAAAATCTTGAGTTGTGGCCTTGAGCAAGACACTGAACGATAATTGCAATATACCGTAAGTCACTCTGTATAAAAGCGTCTGCTAAATCACTCAAATCTAAATTTAATCTAGGGGCAGCAAGTCCTGGAGTTTTAAATTGGCTTGAAGGAATTTCAAAGACTGGGGCTGGGTAATGGAAGTTCTCTTTTATATGCATGGTTACATTTCTTAGGAGTCTGGACTGTTTGTATAAAATTAGCCTAGAATCTGAGTTTGTATGTTCTGGTTTTGAGATACAAAGGAGGATATAGTACATGAAAAGTTTACTAAATTGGCAGTTCTTCAGGAATTAAGTTATGGAAGTAATGGAATACCGGCTGGCAAATTGTCTAAGATGACCAAACTAAACACAATGAGATGAACAGACAACACAAGAAGAGGATAGGATTCGTCGGTTTTCAGAATTGATTTATTGCTTTGACCTTTGATCTTTTGACAGCTGCATACCTGTAAGAATATGAAAAATATTTTTTGATTTATGACCGGGTGGTAGCATTTGTTTTTCCGGGGGGTACATGTCCGATTAGAGAAGGAGGGGTAGAGCAGGTGATTCTGTGGGATGAGAGGGGTTAGGTCAAAAGGATTATGAAAAAGATGTTTTAATGGTTGTTAATTTATGTCCGGGTTGTTAACAGTTGTGTTTTTCCCCCGGGGGGGGAGGGGGGGTGTACACGGCCGGCTAGAGAGGGAGGGGTAGAGCAGGTGATTCTGTGGGATGAGAGGGGTTAGGTTAAAAGGATTATGAAAAAGATGTTTTAATGGTTGTTAATTTATGCAATTGTTAACATTTGTGTTTTTCCGGTTAGAGAGGGAGGGTTAGAGCAGGTGATTCTGTGGTATTAGAGGGGTAGGTCAAAAAGGGTTATGAGTAAAAGATTGTATGAACGGTCTGGGGGGTGGTAATATTTGTACAGTTGTTTTTCAGGGGTTTCCTTCTTTGGGAGGAGAGGGTGTAGTGTTTCTTAAGATGCAAGGGTGGGCGTTGAGCAGCAGTTACCTTTAGTTCATTCTCTGAGAGTTACCAATAAATAAGAGCTAGACTTCTCATGGTTTGTAGTTGAAATCATTTTTTACTCTGTATAAGACTCAAGATGGCGTCTGTGCTTAGTGATACACCCGTGACAATCCAGACTTACGAATTAGGCCACAGAACGGAGGAACGGAAAAAAAGATATGTTCCAGAAATATACGATGCGCCAAAGAAGCGTTTTCTTAATGTGTATAGAACTCAAATACCTCCGTTTAAGCATTTTGACGGATCAGCATGACATGGCGGATGGAAAAATGATCGGCTTTGTGTTTGATTACCCGGCTTCTAAAGTGAAGTTGTACATTTTAGCCATGGGAGCTGAATATACAAACGACACCTGTGGCGTGAACCTCAACAGAGGGTCCATACACTGTATGTCACAAATACAGAAATCTCTACGGGGGTGTGAGAGTATCCTGTGTCATGTGTAGTGATCAGTGGAAGTTCCTGAGATCGCAAATAAATAAATCCCAAGGGGCGTTGTCTTCCTATGATGTCCATGACAGCAGCTGTTTAGGGATGGGTCCGGATATAGCTCCTCCCCGGAGGAGTGTTACAACCTCTTTGATCAGTAACACTTGTTACTTGGAAGAGGTTCTGTATTTGAACAGATCTAAAATATGTCAGCTAGAACAAACGATGCATTCTGCCCGAAATTACCAGGGTATACAGATTCAGACATTGAAAGGCTCATTCATAGACTACCAGAGAATTTAGAGCGCGAAATCAAAACTAGTGATAATAACTTAAAATATATTTACGATCCAATCAATTCACTATTACTGATCTAATCTACTAAGAAAGAACCCATACATACAGATTCTAAAGGCGGTAGCACTTTAGAACAGGGTGCATTTAAACACTTGATCGGTTTATACGAGTTGTATAATATGTGTAAAAATGTATTTAGCATAGTCAATAGAGGTCCAGACTTTGCTACGGAGTTTGAAGTAAACGGAAAAGTGTTGAGAGCTATGAGAGTGGCATCTGAAAGTCAGGATGCTAAAGTTAGGATCTCAATATATGGCTGTACGGTTTACAAAACTACGAATGCCACGGTTATAGTTCACTGTCCCGTTTATGGTGACGTAGCAAACGAAGTGAATTATTTTATAGAAATATTTAGCTTCCTCGAGGACGACTGGACCGTTATTTCTCTCATGCTTTACAATATTCACAACTTTTTTAGGCAAAGAGAGAATTTAAAACGCTGGGGACATTTGAATAACAGATTAGTTAATTTAAAACGTTGGGATATTTAAAATGAAAAGCTTGACACCTGCGCACATCTCTCTCAAAACTGACCGGACATCTCTTGGCCCTAATGACCCAATGTCAAAAAGCAATAAAATAGGTTGGTAAACCGGTCCCCAAAAAACAGTTATAGAGTTTCATTATTCTCTATTTACTGTTCAGTCATTCGTTGAAGAACTCAAGAAAACGTCTCTCAAGAAAAAAGTCTCACCAATTCAAAAAGGATTTTACTCTCTCAACACGTTAAAAGGTAAGATATGATGCTAATGTAACATTATATTTAACTAAGATGATGATGAAAGCCCCTTAAACGAGTTTCTAAACTCTTAGGATTTTCGACATGTCGTTTGATCAGTTTCTATCGACAGTCATCGACCTAACGGAATTAAGGCCTGAAGAAGAGGTCGAAGCTCTTTAAAACTGTAATGTTTTAGGTACTCCAATGGTTGGAGTACCTGACTGAGACAAAAAACATCTTTATTCAGCATGCCTTGAAGGGGGGTGAAAAAAAGTTTGGGCCTTATCATGTAGACGGCTATGCAGTCATCGACGGTGTTGAGACAACTTTTGAGTACAACAGTTGTTTCTTTCACGGATGTACATCCTGCTTTTTGCCACAGGAAATGTGTGCTTTAACCCAAAAGAGCTTTGGTGACATGTATCTAGATTTCCAAGACAAACAGAAATCCTTACAGGTTGATTATGGTCTGAAAGTGGTGGTTTTGTGGGAACACGAGTGGGCTCACTTGAAAAGGTCTGACCCTCAGGTTCGAGCTTTCATGGATAATTTTGGCATGCCAAAACCCCTGGAACCCACAGATGCATTATTTGGTGGTTGCACCAATGCTTTGACTTTAAGGCATTTAGCCCAAGAGGATGAAACAACAGAGTAAATACCACTTTCCTCTGGGCCATCCTGAAATCATTCATAGTGACTTTGACTTGCCCAAAACTATTTTGGTCTGATTAAGGCAGCAGTTTACCCTCCTTAGGGTTTGTTTCTTCCAGTGTTACCAACCCATGGGCCTAATGGGAAGCTTTTCTTTTCTCTTTGTTGCACATGCAGTGACAACAATAATCAGCAACATCCCTGTGATCATTCTGATGAAGAGAGAACTCTGAAAGGTGTATGGGTTACTGAGGAGTTTAATAAAGCTCTAGAGAAAGATTACATTGTGGCTAAAATCTATGAAGTGTGGAACTTTGCCAGAAAATCTGATAGTCTTTTTAAAGAGTATATCAAGACTTTCTTGACAGGCAAGCAGATGGCTTCGGGTTATACTGCATCAGCCACCGATCAAGAGAGCAAAGACAGGTACATTCAGGATTATTATGACGAAGAGGGCATACGTTGGGATCCTGAAAAAATTTGAGTCAATAAGGCTAAGAGAAGTGTTTCAAAAAATTTTTTGAACAATTTGTGGGGAAAGTATGCTCAGAGAAGCAATATGCTGACAACATCCATTGTTAAAGAAGCCCAGGAATTTACAGAGCTCATTTTTTCAAACCGTTTTGAAATTTCTCATTTTTGAATCAGGAGGTTGCTCTGGTACAGTGGTACAGTAAAAAGAATTACCTTAGATGTCCCAGAAATGTCAATGTAATCATTGCAGCTTTCACGACAGCTTACGGTTGTCTTGAATTGTACAATCTTATGGAACAGCTACAGAGGAGAGTTCTATACCACGACACAGATTCTGTGGTTTATGTGAGCAAGCCGGGTGAATGGAAGTCCCCTCTGAGCAATTATTTGGGAGGTTTAACAAATGAACTTTGTAAAATGTCTTTACAAAGTCAGATGACACCTTATTTATGGCCAGTCTGTGGCTGTTATCCATCTCCGGACTTCAAGCCACCTCAACGATTGCTCAATTCCCAGTTAATTCAGATGGCAGCAGTGCACCCATCCCACACACACACCTGTTTTGAGTTAGTTATTATGATATCTATATTAGTTCCTGGTTTTCACCTGCACCTCACGGGTTATTATGCCTGTCAGTTGGACCGTGTGGTGCTGCATTTTCAAAGGTTGCATTTAAAGAGAACTCAAAGTTATTCTCTGTTTTGTTTAATTCATTTTTACCCCGCCTTTCACGCCCCCGCTTCTCTCACACCTCACACATCTTCGCTGAACAACACGTTTGGATCAGGCATGGCCATTTAACAGAACCAAAAGTTTCCCAAGTACCAAAATTGATAGTGTAATCTGCTTTTGCTATTTTGTCATCCTCTGTCTCATTTTGACCTGTGTATGCAGCAACAATTCCTGTTTCGTGCTTAAGATCAAATCATTCTGAATATGAACATGATCCTTGATTATTGAAATCAGAGGAGAAATCACTATTTTCAACGATTTCTCCACTTTCAATTTCAATATATCACAGTCTTGGCCTTGCTTTGTAAACTTAACATATACACCGATCAGTCATAACATGATGACCACTGACAGGTGAAGTGAATAACCCTGATAATCTCATCATCATGGCACCTGTCAGTGGGTGGGATATATTAGGCAGCAAGTGAACATTCTGTCCTCAAAGTTGATGTGTTAGAAGCAGGAAAAATAGGCAACCGTAAGAATCTGAGCGACTTTGACAAGGGCCACATTGTGATGGCTAGACGACTGGGTCTCAGAGCATCTCCAAAACTGCGGCCCTTGTGGGGTGTTCCCGATCTGCAGTGGTGAGTACCTATCAAAAGTGGTCCAAGGAAGGAAAAGTGGTGAACCGGCGACAGGGCCAATGGGCGGCCAAGGCTCATTGATGCACGTGGGGAGCGAAGGCTGGCCCGTGTGGTCTGACCCAAGAGACGAGCTACTGCAGCTCAAATTGCAGAAAAAGTTAATGCTGGAACTGATTGAAAGGTGTCAGAACACACAGTGGATCGCAGTTTGTTGCATATGTGCCTACAATGGGCACGTAAGCATCAGAACTGAACCACGGAGCAATGGAAGAAAGTGGCCAGGTCTGATGAATCACGTTTCCTTTTACATCAATCAATCAATCAATCAATCAAATTTATTTATAGAGCCCTTTTTACATCAGCAGTTGCCACAAAGTGCTTTTACATAACACCCGGCCTTAAAACCCCAAGGAGCAAACAACAGTATTGTTGAATTTCAGTGGCTAGGAAAAACTCCCTAAGAAGGCCGAAATTTAGGAAGAAACCTAGAGAGGACCCAGGCTCAGAGGGGTGACCAGTCCTCTTCTGGCTGTGCCGGGTGAACATATTAAGAGTACAAATTGTAATAATTAATAAATGCATGTGGGCTGAGTCCAGAGTCTATTTAAACTTAGTCCATCACGTGGATGGCCGGGTGCGTGTGCATCGCTTACCTGGAGAACACATGGCACCAGGATGCACTATGGGAAGTACCAGCCGGCGGAGGCAGTGTGATGCTTTGGGCAATGTTCTGCTGGGAATCCTTGGGTTCTGCCATTCATGTGGATATTACTTTGACACGTACCACCTACCTGAGCATTGTTGCAGACCATGTGCATCATGGTAACGGTATTCCCTGATGGCATTGGCCTCTTTCAGCAGGATAATGCGCCCTGCTACAAAGCTAAATGGTGCAGGAATGGTTTGAGGAATACAAGTTCAAGGTGTTGACTTGGCCTCCAAATTCCCAAGATCTCATTCCAATTGGGCATCTGTGGCATGTGCAGGACAAACAGGTCCAATCCATGGAGGCCCTACCTTGCAACGTACAGGACATAAAGGATCTGCTGCTAACGTCTTGTTGCCAGATACCACAACCCACATTCAGAGGTCTAGTAGAGTCCATGTCTCGACGGGTCAGGGCTGTTTTGGCTGCAAACGGGGACCTACGCAATATTAGGCAGGTGGTCATAATGTTATGGCTGATCAGTGTATCTTCTGTTCTGTCATCACGCAGAGGATTGTAATGGCTTGATTTTATGGATAGAGCACTTTTTCAACAGTTAAATTTTTCGTCCATGTTTGGTTCTTCTTTTCAGCAATGTTGCAAATATGCATAGGACCTAACTCTGTGGGATTAATTTCCTATCCAGTTTGAAAAAGGAGTTGAAGCAGACTAACCTTGCCTTTAATGAGTGTGTGTTGGGAGGTTTATTGAAATGTAACATCCCAAAAAATCTTAGTGCTAAGTGCTAGGGCTGAATTCGAACTGTTTTTGAAATACAATCATTTCCAGACTTCCAAGGAGGGGTGATGAGACTTGGAGGTATGGCCTTGTGAAACTAATTCTCAGTTGGCTCCTGTGTAGTATGTTTACATCATACCCTTGTACATGTGTCTATATCTAATCTATCATTTTAATTTGTTTACTACAGAACAGAGATAGCCATACGCATAAACAATGATTTTCGGGCATGTAAACGAGTACAATTCACATTTGGATGCAAATAGTGCTAATATTTGCTGTACTTGGCTAATATTGTACAAATATTTGTTGTACTGTAGATGCATGGAATCCATGATGTTGTTTTCGTTCGTTCAAACTGACAGCTTAGTACAAATTACAAACAAACTACGGCAAGAATAACATGTTTTTCAATATTGCCTGCCAGCCCATCATCTTCCCCACTACAAAAGACAATGAACACCTATCAGTAGAAAACAACAAGGAGACTATTATTATTTTAAGAACAATGGTATTCTGTGTTTTATGGATCTTTCATTGTAGATGAAAACCTTCAATGGATATTATACAGTTCCAAAGAATGGAATCTGCACTCATTCATACACCTGTGCACCTCTTTACCCCCTCTCTCTCACACTTTCTCTGTCTCCCCCCTTTACACCCTCTCTCTCTCAATGTTTTCTCTCTCTCTTCATCTCACTCCCTCTCCCCATGCGATTGTGTTTCAGCATTCTGTATCGCTCCTGGCTCCACCTGCTACAGTGACAGAGAGTAAGCACACAGAACACCTGCATAACCTTCCCTCCAACCAGCAAACTAGCCAGCCACATCTGTCTCTAAAGTATTACACAACCCGCCCCCCCCCCCATTTTGCTATTATTTTTGATGTACACATATCAAAGTTCTGAGGGAGTCATGGTTTGAGATCGCTTTACTCCCTATAAAGGCGGCTGGGATTATTTTTATTCTCTTACAGCCGGCTGCACATTGATTTTTTTAAACCTATTTCATAATAGGACAATTTTAATGTGTTTAATCTATATTGCAGCAAAATTATTTATAGCTAAATAACCTATATATTAGAATTGAAAATATCTGGTCTCTATGGTGTCTAGTCTAGGAAGTGCCTAATCTGGTCTGTTCCAAGTCACTACCGGTCCAGTTCAATGTAGTTCAACATGGCTGGTCTTGGACTCAGAAAGCATAATAGGAAGTGATTAGTGTTAGATAAGTGAGAGACAGAAAACCCACATGAAACCAGGCTACCTGATCAATAGTGTTTCAGGATGTGTTCTGAAAAGCACAATATTCCCTATACGGCCCTGGTTGCTACGGGTCCTGGTCAAAAGTAACGTACTAAGTTTCATTGGTGGCTATTTGGGACTAACCACATTAAGTTTTGTTTCATTATAAGGTGGTTTTGTTTCACACACTACAAATTATGCTACACATTCGGGTCGAAGGCAAGCAAAGCAATGGTGGACTGTCATGTAAATGAGTTCCATTTAATGAACAAGTGCAAATTGTCATTACAATATCATTGTCTTCTCTGTATCGCTGCTTTTAGATTGTGAACAAAAATAAAATGAGGCAATAATATAATGACGGGGTCTTCCTAGATCTATGAATACTAAGATATTTACATTATGGTATGTGATGAATAATACAACTGAAGTTGCTGCTTATTGTGGCCAATGTATCGGCAATATTAAATTGTTATTTATGTTCACAATTTGAATCAAATTAACCGGACAATGTAAAACCGCAACATTGTATATAGAAATGCAATTTACATAAATACTTTTTTTGTATTTAGTAGAGTTCTGTGTTCGGTGCAAGGACATTGCTGTAGGTGGGTGTCTTAATATATTCCACAGCCTTTTTTCCTTGTTTACCCTTTCCGTCTGAAATGTATAATCAAGTCTGAACTGTGGGGCTGTTTCTGTGCTACAGGATAGGAGGGGCACAGTGTGTGGTGACTGGTAATGAGAGGAAGCCGTGGGAAACATCCTGTGTTTGTCCCAAATGGCACCCTATTCCCTAAGGTGCATTATGTTTGAGTGTGCTTTTATTAGGGGAATAGGGTGGAATTTGGAGCACACATCCTGCTTTTAGGGTAGTCAACCTAGCAGGAGAAGCATCAGGAATGATGAAGGTAGACCGGTTGGGTAATGATAGAGTGGGGGTAGGTGAAGGCTAGGGATCACAGGAGGATATGCCCCCAACCAGTAGAGAGGGGGGTTTGAGGGGTCTGGACAAAAAGCAGTATAGGGGGTGTACTTATCAAACGCTGCCTACCGCTAAAGCTCCCATCGGCTGGCTGGTCTTCTCTCAGCATCACACCACTTTTATAACTACATTTCTCCTTGAAACATGCTGTAACAAAGCACCCCCACCAAAAGTCTTTCTCACTGGGATGCAGCAACTGTCTGGTGTTGCCTGTCTGCAATTCCATCCATCCAGGGAGAAAAAGCACTTGAGATCACACAGGATTAACATGGATTTAGGCAACGCTCTGTCAAATCTATGGCTTTCCAAAGGCAATTTGTTTTTTTGATCTGCATAATCAACATTTGGATACCTTTCATGTAGTATATGTCTTTAGCACTCGGGGTGGTCCTTGTTTGGCTTTATAGTCAAGCTGCTATAGAATATTTCTATATACAGTAGCAGCTTGTTGGGATTCAAGTGTGAAATAAAAGAATGATTTGGTTATTATTAATAAAAAATACAAACCCTGAACTTCACACAATTCCAGATATTTCAGTTTGCTCTCAGTGTCGAAAGCAGCGCTAAGGTCCAACACAATCAGAATGTTGGGGGATCCTGTATCTGCAGCCACGGGTAAGTCCTTTACAACCTCACCCAAGGCTGTCTCTGAACTGTGCATTTACCAGACTGAAAAGCCTCATAAAGCTGGTTATTACTGAAGTGTGAGAGACATTGTGTTCTTTTCCAGGACTTGAGATGAGAGGTAGGAAATAGCTCTGTAGTTTTAGAGGAGATATGTTTCAGGCAAATGGTTTCTTGAGCATGGAGGTGATGGTGGCCATCTTGAATACTAATGGTGCCTTTCCAGTGTGGAGAGACTTATACTAACAGATTAGTAACAAGTTGGATGATAGTAGGTGAGCATATACTGGCCTGTGATGTTGGAATTCTAACACAGCATCACCAAAATTAACAGACATTGATGGTGGGGTAGGAGCCGTAGTGTGGTAAGGGTTCTGTCAGATAGTGTTTGTAAAAATGTTGGGTGATAAATTGAGGGATCATTAAATAAATGAATGCTTACATGCTTGTCAAGGGCCTGTATCAACCAACACAGGTTATCCGAACGTCAGAACTGCAAGGTGTCTGTCACCAGTGAACATCACACACACACACACACACACACACACACACACACACACACACACACACACACACACAAAAATGCATCATTCAATACCACTCTTGTGAACTGACAGATTGTGTGGCTCTGTAAGGGAGAAAGAAAAAGTTTCTGTCTATTAACAATCCAGTGCATTAACAGTGATACAAAATATCTGTAAAACTTGTAAGAGTACAAATGTAGCCGCATGAATGTAATACACAATGTCTGCATAAAACAGCCTAACAAAATAGCATGAGATATTTACAGTCAATTTTGAGCTCCAAAACAACGAGGTAACCATCTAAAGCACTGACATGAGTTACAGTTTCGCTCTGACCGCCCCACTCGTTCCTCAAACCAGTGATCCTCTGCATTCAATAAAGCATTGTGAACATCATCCCAGAAATAATGCTGCCCTTGCGAAGAAAAGGGCATGATACACCCACTGCAGTCACACACTGTGGAAGGACCACTCCGATTAACTTCCAGTAGATATGTAGCATCATCAAACGATATGTGCAGCGGGCAGCTGAGTGGCACGATTCAGGCTTGGGAAGCAGTGAACCATTTTGACAACGTCATGATTATGGAAATCACCAGCTGCGAACGCATGGCCATAACCAGTCACTGGATCTGTATCTCAATTCGCATTCTTGCATACTACTTAGCAGGGACGTCACTAGAAATTCATGGATGGGGGGGCTATGTCTCGTTTTGGGGGGTCTGGGCATAATCCCCAAAACATCTTTTCATCATGTATTTGTAGAGTAGCAACGGGTGTAAAATCTATCCAAATAAGGTTATTTTTGGTCAGTGTTGGCTAAAAGTATACCTGTCTCATAGTTTGTGCTAGACACTGATCTAATATGACTTCAATTCTATCCAAATAAAGAAATTACAAATTACAAAGGAGTCCACTCACTCCTCATCCATCCAACACCAACAAAAGGCACAAAAACTGCTGTACTATGTAGCCAAATAACTTTTGTCAACTATAGTTTATAGTAAATGAACATCTACATACAGTACATATTGTTTGTAAATGAGATTTTAGATTCATTCTGAATCATTTCAAAAGAGATTTAGTCATTAGCTCATTCATCTCGGAATGAAAACGATCATAATTGAAAAACAAACATTTAATAACCGGATCTCCCTTCCTCTGAATAGAATACATTTCAATATGTTAACTTCAAGCCCAAACAAACATGAATCGGTGAAACAAGCACAGATTTGCAACCGTGTTCCGTTGAACCGAAGAATTCAACATAAATAATCTCTAACTCCCTATTATCGGCATATCCAACAGCAATTTTTAAAAACATCTTCTTGTACCGAGTAATCATTTGATCAAGTCATCAATGTTTATGATGATTATTTGTGACATACAAATGCCAGCTAGCATGGGAAATTAATATTTTCAGTAGTTGGTTAGTGACGTAGATAAAAAATACGACCCCCTATTATCGGCCACAGTCCCCAAATATTGGCCACCTTACTATTTTGAGTTTGTTGAATTACATTATAATTGCTTTTTATTTGTATTACAAATATCAGATCTTAGTCTTCTCTGAAGTGTCTACTAGAAAGTTGTAGCTAGCTTTCATTCTGGTAAAGAAAAAAAAGACAGATCACTTTACAGTGGTCAACCTAGCCAACTCTTGGAAATACTTGGTCAAACTAGCCGCTCTCAAACATTGTGTGCGCGGGTATACCATAGTATTCATGAAAGCGCTCTGAAAAGCAGTCTGCATCACAGGACATATGCGTGTCTTACTCTGTTGGTTCAATTTTGAGTATTTCAAGATACATTAATGCAATAAACATTTCTGAAGATGTCGTAAGAACTTGTTTTAGTTTTTATACATCTGATACAGCCTCAATTCCCATAATTAGTCAACGATTCCACTTGATTTGAGTTAAGGTAGGGTTCTATGTGTCCATCACATAAAGAGCAGCTTTACTGCAGAATTTTGGAGAAATTGAAAGGTATATTGCATCTCTATGGAGACGTTGGTGCTGTCACACTTAAAGCCATATTACTGCCTCAATTCCCATAATTAGTCAACCATTCCACTTGATTTGAGTTAAGGTACGTCCCCTCTACATGTACAACACAAAGACAATTTCTACAGTAGCGTTTCTGAGAAAATTGCATCTAAAGGTATAGTGCATCTCTATGGAGACATTGGTGCTGTCCCACTTAGTCACATTACAGCCTAAGTATCCATAATTAGTTTATGATTCCACTTGATTTGAGTTAAAGTAGGTCCCCTCTATGTGTCCACCACATAGAGTAATTTAACTGCAGCTTTTTTAATAAATTCACATAGAAAGGTATAATGCATCTCTATGGCGACTTGAATGCTGCTAAACTTAAAGCTACAATACAGGCTCAATTCCCATAATTAGTAAAAGATTCTACTTAATATGAGTTAAGGTACGTCCCCGCAATGTGTACACCACATATGAAGACATTTTACTGTAGCATTTTGGGTAAATTTACATTGAAAGTTATAAGGTGTCTATGGATGCTGCTACATTTAAAGCTACAGTAAATGCTCAAATCCCATAATTAGTTAACGATTCTACTTGGTTTGACTTAAGGTAGGTCCCCTTTATGTGTACACCACATACAGAGAAATTTTACTGTAGCATTTTGCGAGAAATTCACATTTATTGCATCTCTATGGCAACTTGAATGCTGCTACAGTACATTTAAAGCTACACTATACAGCTCAGGAAAAAATTAAGAGACCACTGCACCTCTTTCTTTCCTTTCCAAAAAAGTTGAAAAGGAAGGTTTTGAGTGAGGAACAGAAGGGTTAAAATTAAGAGACCACTGCAAATTGAACGCTTCTGTTACTCACTCAAAACTTTCCTTGCCAACTTTTTTGGAAAGGAAAGAAAAAGGTGCAGTGGTCTCAATTTTTTCCAGAGCTGTATGCTCAAATCCCATAATTAGTTATTGTGTCTTGATTTCTGTCAAAGAATGTCTCCTTTATACATACACCACATATTGAGCAATTTCACTGTAGCATTTTTGAAAAATTCACATTGAAATGTTTAATCTGTCTCTATTGGATATGTGATTGCTGCTATATTTAAAGCCACAGTAAACACTCAAATCCCTTAATTAGTTAATGAATACACTTGTTTAAGGTTAAGGAAGGTCTCTGTACTGTAGAATTTCAGATTTTTGCTTTTAAACATAAAGGGCATCACTGTGGAGACATGGAAAGGAGACCTTTCTTAACAGAAATCAAGTGGATCTCAATAGAGATACAATATATCTTTGAATGTTAATTTCTCCAAAATGCTACAGTAAAATTGCTCAATATGTGTTGTACATGTGATCAAGTGGATTCATTAACTAATTATTGGATTTGAGCGTTTACTGTTGCTTTTAATGTAGCAGAATTCAAGTTGCCATAGAGATGCATAGAGATGCATTAAATGTGAATTTCTCACAAAATGCTACAGTGAAATTGCTCTATATGTGGTGTACATACAGAGGGTATCTGCCTTAACTCAAATCAAGTAGAATCATCAAGTAATTATGGGAATTGAGCCTGTAATGTAGCTTTAAGTGTAGCAGCATTCAAGTCACCATAGAGCTGCATTATACCTTTCAATATGAATTTCTCCAAGATGCTACAGTAAAATTGCTCTACATGTGGTGAACACAGAGGAGACCTACCTTAACTCAAATCAAGTTGAATCATTAACTAATAATGGGATTTGACTATTTACTCTAGCTTTAAATGTCGCAGCATTCACACCTCCTTAGAGACACCTTATAGTTCTCTATGTAAATTTCTCCAAAATGCTACAGTAAAATGTCTTTATATGTGGTGTACACATAGAGGGGACCAACCTTAACTCATGTCAAGTAGAATCGTTAACTAATTATGGGATTTGAGCATATATTGTAGTTTTAAATGTAGCAGCATTGAAGTTGCCATAGAGATGCATTAAATGTGAATTTCTCCAAAATACTACAGTAATGTTGCTCTATATGTGGTGTACACATAGAGGGGACCGACCTTAACTCAAATTAAGTAGAACCGTTAACTAATTATGGGAATTGAGCGTTTACTGTAGCTTTAAGTGTAGCTGCATTCCAGTCACCATAGAGATGCATTATAGCTTTCAATATAAACGTCTCAACAATGATACAGTAAGAATTCTCTATATGTGGTGTACATACAGAGGGGACCTACCTTAACTCTGATATAGCTATCGCCCAGCTATATGTATCTACTCTGTCTTACTACGAATGTCAAAATACAATTAAGAGAATAATTGTATGACGTGACTTTATGTATATGGACGTGCACTACAGAAAAAAAAATGTTGTGAATACGAAGTTGCGAAAGCACTTAATTTAATACCTTTTTTTTTTGTAGATGGCAGTATTGCTTTTCATTCTTTTCCTATATAGTTCGCTTTTGGTTTTTAAGTTCCGTCTGTGTGTATTTTGTTTTAGAAGTTGACCATTATGCCATTTGGATGACTTAATAGTGGTTTTGCAATGGTCGTTACAAAAGCCGGGAGACATTTGTCTTTTGTCAACTGTAATCTATAGTAAAAGAACATCTATACATGTTCTGTTTCTATAATCTTTTTTTCTAAATCACATCAAAAGAGATGTAGTCATTGTTTCCTCTGAATAAAGTCATGAAGCGACAATGGGTTATACTTTTAAAAACACAAAAATGTATTAAAGCTGCAAGCAGCATTTAGCGGGTTTCAGCATTGAAGCTACTACTAGCCAGATTGCACATTTTGTTCAACTTATATCCATAGCAATACGACATCTATGTTTTTTCCTTTCCTATAGTGCCCCCATTTGGCCAACTTGAAACATCATACACAAAGTAAAAACACAACCCTGATCATGTGTACCAAATGTAATCTCCCTGAGTGACAAATATTGTGTTACGGCTATTATGCCGCCACTGTTTGGACAAACTGAATGTATTTGCATGTTACAAGGCAATAGTTTTCAGGACATTTACATCAAACGGTACAATAATACAATATTCTGCATCAGAGAAATATGGATACTTCAAATGTCTGACACTCAGAGCAGTATAACACCTTAAGCACCAAACAATGTAACTAGGTAGTTTCTTGAATTTTTCAGAATGTAATAAATGTAGCCTAATTGTATGGTAAATATAACTGAATGGATGTTTATCAGTCTTCCCCAGCGCAGAGCATATTAATGAGTTAACATTTTGCTTGTTGTACGATAATGATGGGGTCAGAAGAGATAATCATTATAATTTTCAAAGGTATGTGTACTTAAGTATGTGTATTAACATCAATGATACAGGTAGCAACAATAAAACCAATGCCTTTCCAGATTTTCATTTATTTGGAAAATGCCCTCCCTATTCTTACTGTAAAAATATGTTGACTTTGGTAGGACATGGGCATATAGCCTTTGTACCCATGTGATATTGTTAAATTTCAACTCAGTTTTAATTTTAATTTAACTGCCATGTCTACAATTTAAAGGTACAATTGATAATTTTAGCCCTCTGTTAGGAGCGGAATTGTAGAAACAAATGAAAACAGAAATAACTTAACTACTGAGAATGTATTATCTACTGAAGCTTGAACACATAACACCCTCTCTACCAAAAGCAAATTTTCTTCTTCTAGCAATTATGAGCATAGATTAGCTACCGAGGCATGAAAGCATTACACCATCTCTAAATGGTCAAATTATTATTAGCTAAACCGTATGGTACAATGTTCATGTCACCAAAATGATTTTAGACGGACTAATGTTAGCTTAAACTGAGGTTAGTTAAATATATTTCCGTTAGCTAACGTTACTAGCTAGCTAACGTCGATAGCATTTATCGCTAACCTTAGCCATTTTTTTGACTCGCTAGGTAGTTTTTTTAAAATGAAATAATCATGGCAACGTTGCATTCCACTAAATATTTGCCTATAGTAGCAAGTCATTGTACAAATGAAAACAGTAGATTAATTAGCTACTGCGCATAGATTAGCTACTGAGGCTGGAATTCATAACACAATACCTAAAATGCAAATTATTAATAGCTAAACTGTCGGTTATAATGTTCATGTCATCACAATAATTTTAGATGGAGTAACTAGCCAGACTCCTAATAAAAGCCGCTAGCTGCTAACTAATGAGGCAATATGATTTCCATGTACAGTATAGTAAGTTGCATTGGGGGTTAAAGAGGGACAACAATATATAGTTTTGCTGGATGTAGCCCAGCGCCCCATGATTTCACATTATATTTGTAATTTTACAAACTCTCCTGAGTATTTCGTACAATACATTCACTGCGGTACTGAAGACTTTTTCCGCAAAATGTATCCCATGTACATTAAAGTGGGGGGTTGGAAAATGTAAGGCACTGCATTGTCCCAGGCTAAGACTGGCCCCGGGTTAGCTTAGCCTGTGTTCACACAAGAGTTTGTTAACCCTGGGCAGAGGCTTAACCCTAGGCTAAGGATTCACACTTGTGTTCCTAAGCCCTGGGCTAACGGACAAATATGACACAATACCATTTTACATTCTATAATAAGCTGCAAATGTTACGTTCTCTCCGGCATGCAAATAATGTTACAGTAGCCTACATCACTGACACATGATCAATGTTATGGTACCACGATTCAATTAACGACTTCATGACATCGACTGATCAAGATGCCCACCGTCGGTATTTGCTTGTACAACTTAGTTAAAATTATGAAAAGAAAGAGAAAAACGTTAGTCAACCTTCATTCTTTCGACATATTTGCTGGATTTACATCCAAAGCAAGTTGCAATAACACTACGCTAAGATTTAGCAGGTATAATGAAATGATAAAACTTTTCAGAGTGAAAAGACCAAAATAGACGGAGCTGTTGGTAACGGTGCGCCTCACCCGCGCATGTAAAATAAGTGAAAGGGCACGTTTTGTGATTGGGCAAAAAACGTTTTATGGTTTGGTTCTTGACCCCATTTCACACTGGTTATTTTGTCACCGTTTTTCTGGGGCTAGCCCTGAAAAGTCGGTGTTAACCCTCGTGATAGAAATTTGAAACTGAGAAGCAATATATGATGTTTTGATGTTATTATTTTATATTACATTGGCAGTTATGAGTTTATATTCATTTCTATGGTGGTTTCATTTAGTATGCTGTAACCTAGGTAAATGAGTAATTAACAGACCATAGGGTTCTCTGTTTATCTGTTGAAGAGATCTTAGCTTGACCAGAGAATGACCTGGCATCTGTTCTTTGTTCAATGTGTGAGTAATTTCAGTAGGGGGCATGGCCAGTGAAGAAGTTACAAAGACGCCTGTCGTACCTAAATACTTTGATTACTCGGAGTGCGGTCATATTAGGTGGCCGTATATCAATTATCCCATGCGCATGTAAACACCCTGCTACAGAGCATGGCCAGCTAGCCCTAGGGTAAGGGTGATGCTTTCCCACTTCAAAATATGCAAGTGTGAACACTTGCTTAGCCCTGAGCTTAGGAGGCCCTTAGCCCAGGGCTTAGGATGTTCTTAGCCCTAGGTTAAGTTGCAGTGTAAACACGTCTAGAATGGTTGGATGTATTCCACAATCAATGTATTCCTCCAAAGCAAATGAGCACAAAAAACAACATCAAAATAGGATTTTTTATATTAGATAATGTCCTCTACATTAACTTAAATAAACTCTAACCATTTCTCAGTGTGCTCTACCTTATTATATTCTTTAACCTATGTAAAGTATTATTGAAATTGTAATTTTATTTAATTTATAATTTCCCCCAAAATCGGAAGTCTTATTGTTGCTGACTAATCTCTAGAGACTTACTGTTGCTACCAAAGTTAAATAAATAATAGGCCTGCAAGTATAGAGCGGTATAGTTGTTTTTAACAGTTTAATGAGTGCAATTCATTTAATGTCAACTCTTTTACATGAACCGTACACGATCGGTTGCATGGATATCGTGGAGGTGGTAACAGCTGGCCACAATCAATGACGTGTGGTTACTTAATCACAGAATCGCAAACTCCTCTTAAATTTTGCAGTTCAAAATCTAACCTAAACATTTTCAAACTAGAATGGAAATCGGTACACCTCTATATCCACATGTCAGTGTATTTTCTAAGCCCATATAGCGTAATTTAAATGACAAAGTATTCATCCCCTCTTGAAAATCAATAGCCCCTGGACAAATTTTGTACATGGCAGGTACATTTATCTACTACCTTGCTGGTTAAAACGAACTATTAGCTGGTTACAGTCCTAACCTACTGACCTGTCAAGTAGATACAGGTCAGTAACCAAAACAAACGTGTTGGACGGGCATTTGATTTCCAAAGTGGGGTACTTTATCCTACTTACCAATAATGATTAGTAACTTTAGCACGATGGACGGAAAGCTAATAATTCTAGCATGTATGCCTGCCTAATCCTATGGGCTATTAAGCTATTGTCATTCGACGTAACCATCCAATATTCACAGCGACAGTGGAATAAAGTGATTTAACAAGAGGCTTACAACACTAATTACAGAAACATGAATACATGGCGAATGAAATCATCAAGGATGTACAGTACCATGCAGTATGACAGGACGCAGCAACACAAATAGACATTGCAAAGCCCAAATCAATGACATTACAGGTACCAAAGAAATAAGAACGTACTCACAACAACAATGTTCCTTCGACGTTGTAAGCCAGGTTTACTTTCCGTAGTTGATCGATTGAAAGTGCCACACAAATCCTTACCCAGACTGGGACAGGGCTGCTACGTGGGGGGGTAGGTTCCTCGCAGTTTTTTTTTTGAAAAAGGCTTTGCCAGTAAATCCACTACCAAATCCATTTCTTCTCCTCCATTGTGCGTTAAAAAACAACAGGGCTCAGTACAAATCGAAACAAAAAATCTAACGGAAAGCACAACATCTAAAAATCTAAACCTCACGAAAGTAAGTTAAAATAAATCTTAGATGTTCCTACATCATGTCCTAAGTAGTTCTACCTCAGTAAGGCAGCTGGCTCTCCGATCACCCCACCTGAAAAATGCACACGTAGGCAACTAGGCAAGATAGAAGGCTGCTACGTGTCAAATAATAGGCTCATCATGGCGAACTTGAAATCTGATTGGTTGAAGAATATGACAATCAAAAACATCCTCCCATTTGCTTCAACAGAA
The DNA here is from genome assembly GCA_016801175.1 of Esox masquinongy. NCBI lineage: Eukaryota > Metazoa > Chordata > Actinopteri > Esociformes > Esocidae > Esox > Esox masquinongy. The sequence goes on along the minus strand of JACXGI010005977.1, from coordinate 13,286 downwards.
GATGGGATTCACTCGAAATTCTATAGGCTTCAGGGGAGATTTTTATGGAGGACCAAACCTGCCAAAATTAGAAATAAATGAATAAATAAATATATTTATGCATAAAACTATAATAATAAATGTATTAATCAAATATTATTTCCCGATTTATTTAATTCCTTTATCATTCATTTTTTTAATAAATTTTTTTAATTCATTTCCATTATCATATATTTCTAAATATATTTATTTATTTATTTAAATATTATTTTATTTCTGTATTTATTTATTTCCATATTCTTTTAGTTCAAAGCATTGTTTAAGCATAGGTGACATGATTAAGGTATCGAAAAACTGAGAGGAGTTTTCGGGAAAAACATAATATCATTTTCACGAAGTGAATAAGCTACGAGAATGGCGCATCTTTGCGGGTCTGTCCCAGGAGTCTTTGCATTGAAATTGGTTCATTTCAGTGCCAGTGTATAGGACCAGACTTGTAATTTAAGCAATCGTATTCTACCAAACTCTTTTCGGTTTGGACCTATGCACTGGTGTTGAAATCAAGACTTTATCCCCATCAGATCCCTGCAATGATCTGCAATGTAAGACAAAATTCGCTACTGCTCATGCGTGCTTCCTCGCTACTACGGGTAAATGCTGCTTTGTGTACAGTAGGCTACTCTTGAGTCAGTCCGCGTGGTATTATAGCCGGCAGTTAATAATCCAATTATTTATACCTTTTAAATCGGGATGGAGGGGTTATATAGGTTGTTTTAAATGTGTTGGTGTTGAGTTGTCGAGATAGAATCAGACTGTGAAGACGCTGATTGCTCTTTTAGATCCTTGGCGCGTCCCCATGTTGCCAATCACTATTCCTTGTTTAAGCACATGCATCGTTTGAGCATAGCTGACGTTAAGGTATCGGAAAACCGAGAGGACTTTTCGGAAAAAGACAACATCATTTTCGAGTAGTGAATAGGCTACGAGAACGGCGCATCTTTGCAGGTCTGTCCCAGGAGTCCTTGCATTGAAATTGGTTCATTTCAGTGCCAGTGCATAGGACGACCAGACTCGTGAGCGATTGTATTTTCCCCAAACTCCACTCTTTGGACCTATGCACTGGCGTTGAAATCAACGTTATCCCCATCAGATCCCCTGCGAGAGACACGCAAAGATGCCCCGTTTTTGTAGCCTATATTGACTTTCCAAAAACCCCTCTCAGTTTTTTTATAGGCTAACTGGCATACATTTGCACTGGTCAAAGTAATAGGCTACTTTTATGAGTGCTCATTGCTATCTGGCATTGTTGTTATTTAGTAATTTAATTCTAAATAGGCCTACTATATAAACTATCCATCAGTCCCAGTATAAGACGCAATCTGCATTTATCTCGAATATTAGATTTCATCCAGTTAAGTTTTTAATAATAAATGTTACCGTTTCAGTTTATAGAGGAACGCCTTCACCTTTTTCTGTACCTGATAAGACATCCAGTAATAAATCTCAGTGCAAAGTGTGGGTGATAGCTATCTATTTGAAAAGTTATCTGTTTGCCCTTGCAAACACAATACATTTTCATTAGGCTTAGCTTGTCTTAGGCTGAGATGACACTGACAACTACAATATTGGAAGGCAGAGATTTTACACTAATTATGCTATTACATTCTACATCAAACTAAATATTTTAGCTATCAGTTTAAATGTAATCTAACATAACTAAGCCATGGAAGTATAGACTAACCTACTTAAAATACATTTGAAATCGATTTCAAAAGTCGGTTAAGCCCAATGCGGTTAGGCCTATCACCACTTTACACTAGACTTTTTTGACTGCCAAGATGGCCGTTAAAATTCAAGCATTCCGGACATAAAGAACCACTACCGGACATATGTTTAAAATAGCCATATAATAGCCTACATTTAAAAAGCAATAAAAAACAAACTCAATGATCCAACAAATGTTTTTTATTTTAATTAGTCAGCAGAACGAACCATTCACAATCTTTGCGAACTGAGATAGATAGGTTACACCAGGGCTGTTGCAATTATTACATAATTGCCTGATCGAAATAATTTGAACCTGATTGCAATTATTTTTATAGACAACAACATTGCACAACATTTGATTCCAAAATCATGTTTCCAATCTGAATAAGGGATTTTGAAGCCAATGAAATAGCTTACTATGCAAATTATGTACATTTTCATAGGATGTCAGAGCGTTTGACAGAGCTTGTCATTGTTGCCATCTGATTCTGGCGGCTATGGGTATTCGATAACATTTTTTGAATCATTATTCCAAGAGCAATATAAGAAGTGCAACAGAAGAGTAGGGCGGCACGATTAATCAAAATCACATTGAAATTGCAATTTGAACTTGTGCGATTTTTAAACCGCAGAAAGCTGCGATTTTGGCATTTTATTTTATTTTTACACTCAAACAAAATATTTATTTTTACAGTGTGCCAACTTCTATAATCATATTCGTATTTGTATAAAATTTAGGCCTATTAGGAGTTGATTTTAGAATCCGTTTGCCTACTTGAACATAATAATTCAGATTTTTAGTATAAAGGTTGGAGTCTGGCAAGCGAACGGCAAGATCGTGTCAGTCAACACATACAAGCGCTCTTACAACCACCTTTCCCTATCTTTTGCTATTTTAAGACAATAAACATTTACAATTCAAATGTCCAGTTGTATGTCTCAAATCTGTCAATGAAACTATACAAATAGGGCATATACATTGTTCTGATCACGCCTCTCACTCGTCCCAATTTATTAAAAGTGAGTTAAAGTGAGTATTCTTAAAATATCCCAATTCTGTGATGGCTCTATAACTAACGTAAGTAATAGCCACAACCCAATAAAGTTACAACAAGCGCGGGTCGATATTAGCAGTGCAGGCATTCCGAACAGCAAATTCTAACAGTCAGAAACATCCAAGATGCGGCGTACTGCCAAAGAATAGTGCGGAGTAGGTTTTGCTGTTAGGGAGAGGAAGAGGATCGTTTAAGAAAACAAAGCCAGAGGACAATGTGATAGAGACTAGGGATGATTTGGTGCCGTTTGGTTATATTTCGGGTTCCAGAGAGATGTCACAATCTAATGTAGGCCTAATATTAAAACTCTGTAAGACGGTGGCTTGAACAACGCAGCATCACAACAAATTTATTTCAACACTTCAGCCAGCACTGTAGGGACATCCATGAAAAATGTGTGGCAAAGAAGTGAGGGGGGCTAAGCCCCGAATGTATTTTGATCCTAGCAACGCCTCTGTTTCCAACCATATTTCCTAATTAGATAATGTGCATTAAAATCTAGGCTTATGGCCTATAAATAGCCTATGTATGTTGTCCCATTGCATTAAACATTGAAACACGTTTTGTAAGGGAGGCTATTTCAAATACATAGACGATTTCAAATAACTACGCTTTTCTGTGGTCAGTAGGGGCACCCATTGCTTGTTTTTTTTTCCAAACCGGCCCGGGGATGTCTGCTTCGCCTTGGACATTTCAGAATTGTCTGCTGGAGCTGGTGCCGGAGTGTGCTGCTTTTGAATCTGGCGCCACGCTTAGTCACATAACCAAACACTCACTAGCCTAATGTCTTACTGTAGTGTAAGAGCTAGCGGAGGTTCGCTGTTTTCTTGACAACAGATCATATAGGTCACACAATATTAGACTATTTAATATGCTATTAATCTATTTATTTATTCATTTAGCATATTTACCCCCGGACATTTTGGCTGTTGATATTTTCATCTGCCAGTCAACTACGCCTACACCTGATACCGGTGAAAAGCCGGAATTTGCCGACTGACTGACGTACCCTGCAGTGAATAGAAAAATCTTTTGAATGAACTCCATCAATTTTCTTTTAAATTGACACGCTTTGAACGTAAAGTGGCAAATCAAAAGTAAACTAAATCTGGATAATATGGTCACAGACCCTGTTTGAAAAACAGTGAAAAGGTATAAGAATAGAATGATCCCCCGGCAGTATAAAATATGACATAACTGTGCAATGTTCTGTTAGATTTAAGTGTATACACTTAACAACTCAACTGCAACACATTCAAAGTAATCTACATAACCCCTCCATCTCGATTAAAAGGTATAAATAATTGCACTATTAACTTGCTGGCTATAATACCACGCGGACTGACTCAACATCGTCTTCAGGTAAAGATAGCAGAGTTAGAGGCTCAGCTTCAGACGAAAATGTCAGGCAAGGATTATGTTAGTGTAGAAATGGAAAAAACAGCGTCTGTGCCACCAAGAAGAAACGACAGTGTTGTTAGCCCCCCGGAACAGCTCCTGCAGCCGGGCAAGAACTTTCTCTTGGTCACTGGGAAGAAATGCCGTCGACCAGTTAAACCTGTGTCGCTGCTTGAGCCGACTGAGATTTTCAACAGGTTTTCCCCACTGGAGTCGGAGTCAAGGCCCGAGCAGTCTTCGGAGGGGAATGATCGGCAGGCATTTTCTACCGGCGGCCCGGAAAAACTGAAAACTTCAGTCATTTGCGATTCCATTACCCGCAGTATTACACTAAAGAATCAGCGGGCGATCGTACACTGTTTACCGGGGGGCAGAGCCACCGACGTAGCCGCAAATCTGGGGTTGGTGCTAGCGAAGTCTAAAACTGGCAAGTATAGAGAGTACAGAGATATTGTTTTTCACGTTGGCACCAACAACGTTAGGATGAAACAGTCAGAGGTTACGAAGCAGAACATAGCATCAGCGTGTAAACTAGCTAGAAAGATGTGTCGGCATCAAGTAATTGTCTCTGGCCCCCTCCCAGCTAGGGGTAGTGACGAGCTCTACAGCGGACTTGCGCAACTCAATCGCTGGCTGAAAACGGAGTTCTGCCCGTCGCAGGAGGTAGAGTTTGTAGATAACTGGCTCTCTTTTTGGGACACTCCCAGAAATAGGGCCAGGCCTGATCTGCTGAAGAGTGACGAACTCCATCCTAGCTGGAGTGGTGCTCCTCTTTTATCTAGGAACATTGACAGGAGTCTCACTCCTATAGCCTCACCATGAGATAGGGTGCAGTTCAGGCCCCAGGCTGTTAGCCAGCCTGCTAGCATAGTGGAGTCTGTCGATAGCACAGCCAGAGTAGTTAGTACAGTTTTACCTATTGCCCCTGTGACTCGTTCCAGGCAGAGAAAAGTTAAACAAGGTAGTACTAACAATAGCAACCTTAATAAGATAAAGCCTTCCTCCACCTCGGTCACAAATAAAATGACTATCACCTCACATCTCAAAATGGGACTCCTAAATGTTAGATCCCTTGCTCCAAAGGCAGTTGCAGTAAATTAATTAATCTCTGATCATAAACTAGATGTTATTGGCTTGTGTGAAACATGGCTAACGCCTGATGAATTTACTGCTCTTAATGAGGCCTCTCCTCCTGGCCATAGTAGTAATCATATCTCCCGTGCATCCCGAAAAGGAGGGTGTGTTGCTAATATTTATGACAGTAAATATAAATTTAGTCTTAAACACATCACTGGTTTTCATTCTTTTGAAGTTTTACTCATGAAAGTTAACCAGGCTGATAAATCGTTTTACATAGCTACTATTTACAGGCCCCCTGGGCCATACACAATGTTCCTCACTGAGTTTCCAGAATTCTTGTCTAACCTTGTAGTCATGGCAGATAGTGTTCCAATTTTTGGCGATTTCAATATTCATATGGAAAAGTCCAATGACCCTGTTCAAAAAGCCTTTGAAGTCATAATTGACTCAATGGGTTTTATCCAACATGTCTCAGGTCCAACTCACAGCCACAATCATACCTTAGATTTAGTCCTGTCACGAGAAATCCTAGAATATCGGATCACTGTCTTATTACATTTACCGTTAAAACAAGAAATCCACTTGCTCCGCAATAAATGAGTTTCAAAAGCCGTACTATAAATTCTCGGACTACAAATAGATTTCTTGATATTCTTATAAGATCGTGCATCAACGACCGAGTAAATAAATCCGCAAACGATCTTATCGAGGATCTAAACTCAACACTGCAAAATACTTTAGATATGGTTGCACCACTAAAAACAAAAGAAATACGCAACAAGAAACTTGCTTCCTTGTACACAGACAATACTAGAGCACTCAAGCAAGCCCCCAGAAAATTGGAGCGAAAGTGGCGCTCCACCAAGTTGGAAGTATTCAGACTAGCCTGGATAGACAGTACACTACAATACCGAAAAGCACTCACATCTGCTCACGATCAGCTTATTTCTCCAACCTGATTGATGTGAACAAAAACAATCCATAATTCCTCTTCGATACAGTCGCAAAGTTAACAAAAAAGCAATGCTCAACAAGTGAAGTGGGTCTTCACTTTAGCTGTAATGAATACGTGGACTACTTTGATGACAAGATCACCACCATTAGAAAACAAATAACTGACTCCTCCTTAAATAGTTATAGTCCCCAAAATCTCAGTTGTCCTGAGAATGTCCTGAACCTCCCTGAGCAGGTGTCAATGGGGACACTTGAATTTTTTGATCCCGTATCGCTCGACACATTCACTAAATTTGTAATGAGTTCTAAACCCACAAATTGTCAGCTAGACCCGATTCCAACAAAATTACTTAAGGAGCTATTTCCTGTACTAGGTCAGCCAATGTTGAACATAATAAATTGCTCCCTTTCCTCCGGATGTGTACCAAACTCACTAAAAATAGCAGAAATTCAGCCTCTTCTAAAAAATTTGAATCTGGATCTCGACATATTAAACAATTATAGGCCAATATCAAACCTCCCGTTCCTCTCAAAAATCTTAGAAAAATGTGTTTCCCAACAACTGAATGCCTTCCTGAAGACAAATAACATTTATGAAATGCTCCAGTCCGGTTTCAGACCCAATCATAGTACTGAGACTGCACTCGTGAAGGTAACAAATGACCTTCTAATGGCCTCAGACAAAGGTTCTGCATCCGTCCTGTTGCTTCTTGATCTTAGTGCTGCTTTTGACACTATTGATCACTCCCTACTCTTAGAGAGACTGGAAACCCATATTGGGCGACGTGGACATGTTCTAGCCTGGTTTAAATCTTATTCATCTGAAAGATATCAGTTCGTGTGTGGATGGCATATCCTCTGACAAATCAAAGGTATGTTTTGGTGTTCCTCAAGGCTCGGTTCTGGGCCCATTATTGTTCTCACTATTTATGCTGCCTTTGGGTGATGTAATCCGGAATTGCAAGCATGGCGAAGCCCCAAAATTAGCTACTTTGGAAGCATGCGTTTCAGATGTTAGGAAGTGGATGACAGAGAACTTCTTGCTTTTAAACTCAAGAAAAAACGAAATGCTCGTTTTAGGACCCAAGAAACAAAGAGCTTTGTTGGCAGATCTCACTATGAACCTCGACGGCTGCATGGTCATATCCCAAAAAACTGTAAGAAACCTCGGCGTTACCCTTGACCCTTACCTCTCCTTTGATGAACATATAAAATATGTCTCAAGAGTTGCTTATTTTTATCTTTGAAAACATTGCAAATATCAGAAACGTTCTATCAAAAACTGATGCAGAAAAACTAATCCATGCTTTTGTTACTTCTAGATTAGATTACTGCAATGCTCTTCTTTCCGGTTACCCTGATAAATCAATAAATAAACTTCAATTAGTGCTGCACATGGCTACTAGAATTCTAACTAGAACAAAAAAAATGTGAACACATTACTCCAGCACTAGCCTCTTTACACTGGCTGCCTGTTAGGGTTAGGGCTGATTTTAAGGTTTTATTGTTAACCTATAAATCAATACACGGACTTGCTCTTACTTATCTCGCTGAAATGATCCAGCCATACATACCTACACGTAACCTTAGATCGCAAGATGCAGGCCTTTTAATTGTACCTAGAATTTCTAAACAAACAGCCGGAGACAGGGCCTTCTCTCATAGAGCTCCACTACTGTGGAATGATTTGCCAATTTAGGTTAGAAATGCAAACTCAGTGCAAACTTTCAAGTGTCTACTAAAGACTTATCTCTACAGCATGGTCTATGATTAAGTGTAGTCTGGCCCATCAAGCCTTTCTGGCGTGAAGGTGACCAGAAAGGCTTGATACTGTCCACCCTTGCTGTCTTGCCAGGTGGGCTCTCATCGCCACTGGGATGCCCTCCGTCCAATGCCATTCGGGGGCGGAGTCACTGGCTTTTTGTTGTCTCTCTGTTGCGCACTTGTGCAATTGGGCTGTACTCTGTTGGCAATACTCGGCCCTCATTCAGGGTGGTTGCGGTTGGTGTGGGTCCCTTTGGTTAATGCTTGGCAATGTGGGTGGATTGATTTCCTGCCTGTTGGGCCTTGTCCGGGGCCTCCCCCGGATGGGCCCCCCTGTCTCAGCCCCAAGGTCTTACGCTGCTATATTATTGTGCTGGGGGAGTAGGGTCAGTTCTCCTTCTCCACTACAAATCCTTGTAGATCTAAGGAATGCATTTTCTAAATTCTGCCGTTTTAAACTTAGGAGGACATGAGGTCTTGGCCCACACCTGAGGAGTACCAGGCTTGAAAGACCCATTGCTGTCCCTGTCCAAAGTCCTCCTGGTTGTGTTGCAGATCAAGACGATACCTGACGATTCCAGCTGCCACTGTGCTGACACCTCCCCCCTCCCCCGTGTTGTCCCTGTTCTTGTCCATCTGGTCATGCTACCGACCTGGACTAAGTATAAATAGACTCTGAACTCAGCTCACATGCATTTATTATTATAATTTGAACTCTAAATATGTTGCTCCTTGGGGTTTAAGGCCAAGTGTTTTGTAAAAGCACTTTGTGACAACTGCTGATGTAAAAAGGGCTTTATAAATAAATTTGATTGATTGATTGATTGATCAAGAGTAGCCTACTGTACACAAGGCAGCGTTTACCCGTAATAGCGAGGAAGCACACGTGAGGGGTAGCTAACTTTTGTCTTACATTGCAGATCATTGCAGGGATCTGATATGGATAACGTCTTGATTTCAACACCAGTGCATAGAAACTACGTCAGTAGACTGATGGGAACGAACTTTGTAAAATACATATAGCGTTAATGAAAAAATATATATTAAATTATAAAAATATAATTTTCAGATTCTGACATCACTAGGCCAGCAAAAAAGGATGCTAGTCAACAGCAGTTTTGAAAAATATCTACTTGTATACTAAATAATAACTTTATGAAGTTGTAAATCTTTTGCAATAATTAGCGACATAAAATGTTAACTAGCATGTCATTAATTACCATTTCTGAAATTTCCGAAGTAGTTAAAAAATACGACCCTTTTCCCAATTATCATCTACCTTACTGTTTTGTTCAGCTGCATTATATTTAGTTTTTATTGATGTTGCAAATGACAGATTATAGACTAGAACATTACCTAACTTACTTGCCATCCGGTAAAGAAAAAGACTGATCAACTTAACATTTACATGATGCCTGGTCTGTCACACGTGGTATTTCACGATTTGCAACTTGTCAGCTAAAGTTTGTTTATTGAACAAAGTCAGATACAGATGACAAGATGAGTGACTCAGAGACAGGAAGGTAATCAAGATTTGAACTTCCGGTCCGATTGGTGAATCGTCTTGTTCAACCATCTTTGATCGCAGAGACATTTGGTCCCAGAATCCAATGGAATGAAAACAAGCATGGCTGCGCCCATAGACAGTAATTAGCCAAACAAGCTCAGCGTAACCTTCATAAAGGTGTTTTTCATTGGTTGTATTTGTCCATTACTAAATATGCAAAAATATTTATCAATTATGAAGACTCTACGTCACATGGGGTGGGAGTGGTGAGATTTGAAAGTTGGCCAATTTGGAGGCTTGCGACAGCGCCACCTTAAGGCCAATTTGCAATTGGATTACATTAGAAGTTGTGGCCTTTGGGCCTTTACTACCATGTATATTTGGGCCTTTTTGTGCTTTTTTATCTCACAGGATTTCCAAAAAAGGCCTTAAAATGGCAGGAGTATAATAATAATAATAATTAAAGCTGCAAGCAGGATTTTGCGGATTTCAGCATTGAAGCTACTACTAGCCAGATTGCAAATTCCTTTCAACTTATATCCATAGTTGCAAGCAATACGACACTTATGTTTTTTCCTTTCCTATAGTGCCCCCATGTGGCCAACTTGAAACATCATTCACACAAAGTAAAAATCACAATCCTGATCATGTGTACCAAATGTAATCTCACTGAGTGACAAAGATCAATAGATTTTGTGTTATAGCTATTATACCATCACTGTTTGGCCAAACTGAAACATTTACCTCCAATGGTATTTTAATACAATTATAATTACAAGTCTTCCCCAGCACAGAGCATATTAATGAATTCAACTATCAGCTTGTTGTAAGATAATGATGGGGTCAGAAGAGAGAGTAATTATCATTTTCAAAAGGTATGTTTAATTCAGTATGTGTATTAACACCAGTGACTAAGCAAACTATTTCTCTTAGAGATGTCTCATTTTGATGAAGAAAGGACTATTACATGTGGCAACAATAATACAAATACCATTCTAGATTGTAATTTTTTTGGAAAATACCCTCCCTATTCTTACTGTAAATCAATGTTGACTTTTGGTAGGGCATGGGCTTATAGCCTACGTACCCATGTGTTATTGTTGAATTACAACTCAGATTTCATATTAATTTAACTGCCATGTCTACAATTTAAAGGTACAATTAATAAGTTTAGCCCTCAGAAGTGGAACTGTAGAAACAAATGAAAAGAGAAATTACTTAAATACTGAGAATGGATTATCTACTGAGGCTTGAACACGTAACACCCTCTCTATCAAAGGCACATTTTTAATAGCTAAAGCATTTTTAAAATATTCATGTCACCAGAATGATTTAAGGCAAACTAACGCTAGCATAGACAGAGGCACTTCTAGCAATTATTTTTAAAGAAATAATCATGGCACCGTTGCATTTCACTAAAGATTTGCTTATATTAGCAAGTCGTTGTACAAATGAAAACACAGAATAAACTTAGCTACATATGCATACATTAGCTACTGAGGCTTGAAAGCATGACACCATCTCCACAAGGTCAAGTTATTATTATCTAAAACGTATGTCATAATGTTCATGTCAACAGAATGATTTTAGGTGGACTAACGTTAGCTTAAACTGAGGTTAGTTAAACATATTTCCGTTAGCTAGCGTTACTAGCTAGCCAATGCAGTTAGCAATTATCGCTAACGTTAGTGTCGTTAGCTATTTTTAATTGCAAGCTAGATTTTAATGAAATAATCATGGCAACATTGTATTCCACTAAATATTTGCCTATAGTAGCAATTCATTGCACAAATGAAAACAGTGGATTAACATAGTTACTGAGCATTGATTGGTACTGAGGCAGGAAAACATGACACCATATCTAAAAGGCAAATTATTCATAGCTAAATTGTTTGTTATAATGTTCATGTCATCACAATAATTTTAGATGGAGTAACTAGCTAGCTTATTTAAATACAATGTAAAATTAACAAAAATATAGAACAGGTTAATTTACTTGAACTTGAACAACTAGCAAAAATAGAACACTTACAACAATAATAATGTAAAAAAAATTGGTGGCAACTATGTCCAGCAAGTATTTTAATGTAAGTATTTACACCTTGTCATTTATTTGGCAAGGCTGCAGATCCATTGCCATAAACTTTGCTATTGCATTTGTTATTTCTTTGGCACGAGTTGATTTTATTGGTAGTTTGGCTATAAATGTAGCTGGGATAGTAGGTTGGGTGAGTGTTTTATTCCATTTAAATCAATATTTTTGTGATGCTCACTCTCAATTAACCATTATCTAAAATTGTTCATGAATCACCTACCAGACTCCTAATAAAAACCACTAGCTACTAACTAATGAGGCAATATGAATTCCATGTTCAGTATAGTGTGTTGCATTTGTGGTTAAAGAGGGAGCAGAAAATATAGTTTTGCTGGATGTAGCGAAGTGCCCCATGATTTCACATTATACTTGTAATTTTACAAAGTCTCCTGAGTATTTCGTACAATAAATTCACTGCGGTACTGAAGAGTTTTTCTGCAAAAAATATCCTTTGTACATTACAGTGGGGAGATGGAAAATATAGTGTGGTTCGATGTATTACTCAATCCCTGTCCAAAGCTAATGAGCACAAGCAAATTAACAACACTAACATCAAAATAGGATTTCTTTAGTTTAGATGGTGTTCTCTACATTAACTTAAGCTCTAAACATTTCTCAGAGTGCTCCACTTCATAATATTCTCAAACCTATGTAAAGTATTATTGAAATAGTAATTTTGTTTCGTTTATAATTTCCTCCACATTGTTTTCCCTTTGAAATTGTAGCCTACACAATCCAAACTATAGACACACTGCATACCTTTATTTTGAAGGCAACATATGAAATGAGAAGTCTTATTGTTGCTGCCAAATGTATATAACGTTTCACCGCAGACTTTTATTTTGAAGTCAAAATACAAAAAACGCATGTCTTATTGTTGCTAAGTTAAATAAAAAATATGCCTGCAAGTATAGAGCAGTATAGTTATTTTTAACTGTTTTGTGAGTGCAATTTGTTTAATGCCAAATCCTTTACACGAACCGTACACGATCAGTTGCATGGATATTGTGGAGGTGGTAATCGCTGGCCACAATGACGTGCGGTTACTTAATCACAGAATCGCGAACTCCTTTTAAATTTCACAGTTCGAAATCTAACTTACATATTTTCAAACTAGATTCAAAATCGGTACACCACTATGTCTTATATTAGCATGGCAGTGTATTTTCTAAGTCCATATATCGTAGATTAAGTGACAAAGTATTCATCCCCTCTTGAAAGTCATTAGCCCATGACCAACTTCTGTACATCTAAATGGCAGCTACATTTATCTACGACCTTGCTCGTTAAAACAAACTATTACCTGGTTACAGTCCTAACCTGCTTACCTTTCAAGTAGGTACAGGTCAGTAACCAAAACAAACGTGTTGTACGGGCATTTGATTTCCAAAGTGGGGCACTTTATCCTACTTACCAATAATGATTAGTAACTTCAGCACGATGGACGGAAAGCTAATAATTCTAGGATGTAAGGCTGCCTAATGCTATGGCTATTAGGCTATTGTCATTCGACGTAACCATCTCATATTCAGAGTGACAGTGGAATAAAGCAATTTACCAAGAGGCTTACAACACTAATTACAGAAACATGGTCAATAAAACCATCAAGGATGTACAGTACCATTATGCAGTATGACAGGACGCAGCAACGCAAATATACATCGCAAAGCCCAAATCAATGACATTA
>JACXGI010005976.1:0-44111 GCA_016801175.1 Esox masquinongy | reverse complement strand
AACCAGGTTATTGTGAGTTTTTTATTTTTTATTTTTCCCCCTCAAAGATTTCAGTTTGTTTTTCAATTGAATTGTTCACGTTATAGGTCACATTAAAGGTGGAAAAAGTTCTGACATGATTTATCTTTGTCTCATTCTTTTACATCACAAGAACCTGGCATTTTAACAGGGGTGTGTAGACTTTTTATATCTACTGTATTTACACAGCCAGGAACCATTAATATATTTTGCCTTCACCTCATTATCAGTTGTTACGCCATTGACTAGGTGCAATCTATGTTATTTGTTTTCTTATATTTAATGGTATTGTGTAGCAATGTGTATGAATAATGTTTAAACATTTTGAAATGTATTTGTGAATGTAGTTGGAACACAAACATTTCTTTGGAAATGTATTATTTTGCACATTTCTTAAACAGCCAAGTCCATATCCTCACAAACTGTTTAATATATATTCTTCCTTGTAGTATCAAATTAAGATGACCTTAATGGTTTAATATTTGTGTTTCAGATCGCGGCTTGCAGACTTCTTCACCAACTGCCAACCAGAGACGCGTTCCATCTCAGGCTGTCTGAGGGAAAACTATGCTGACTGTCTATTGGCCTACTCCGGTCTCATTGGTGAGTAAACCAATGCCATGTATCTTGTCTATGATTTGAAGTACAGAACATAAACATTTAATGTGTTACATTGTACCCGCCAACTAAAATGTGAAACTTAGGGAACCACAGAATTATTGAGAACCCTTTTGCAGATGACTTGGCTGCAGTTTTACCAGGGCCCACTAAACAGGCAACCGCCAACCAGTTTTATTTAAAGATGGGTCAAAGTGTAAGTAGTAAAATTGAGAGTAAGTAAATATAATGGTGCATTAGCAGGTATATAGTTTATCTTGATTTGTTGGTCACTGACAGCCACTAAATTTGCTACATTTCTTCATTTTGTATTAGCCAACTATCCCATCTTGTAGTAATGGCAAAATGACAACTAGACATGCTAAGCATATTATGCCCAGAGATTCTGACTTTGCCAGTCATTTTCACTTAGATATTTTAACAACATCGGTAAATTGATGTGAATTAGCATTTTATTATTGCAGAACATTGGCTTTTAAACAAAAACTTCCTCTGCGTCACATTGTGTTGAAAATGTGTTGAATTGCTGTAAGTAACCTTTGGAGACCAGTTATAAATTTGATGGTAAATATATTTTTCCATACATTCATTTATAAACATTTTAATACAATCTAACTCTGAGGTGATGAGGTCTAAATTAGATGTGTTCTACAAAAATTAATCAGCAACTGCAACTTTTCTTACCAATCAGAGTATTAAAGTTAATGACTGTATTTGATTAACTGTACCCTGTTAACCAGATGTAGAGTTTGCACTGAAATGTTATTACATTAGTTTTGTATTCAGGCTGTTCAAGGCAAAAGCCATTTGCCCTGATTAAAACTAATGGCAAAGTTGGCTCAAAACAGTTTGATGCATGTGGAGTAATGAATTCAGAGCATTTTCTTGTTTACAAAATGCCAGGGCAGCTCAGAATAATGGATGCACCTCTCTCCCAGTTTGCAAAGTCACTTACCTCCATAGCCTGGTGAACCTCAGTTTAGCCTAATACCCAGGTAATGAATACTCTGGTAAACCCACCCCCCAAAAAAGTAAATAACAATAATAATAAAAAAACAGAATCACATGTTCCAATATCTGGGCGAGGAATACAAAACTCCATGTGTTGCCATAAGAGTTAGTCAGGCTAATTCCTAGCTTGTGTTCTTTTTATGTTACAGGTACTGTGATGACCCCTAACTACCAAAGGTCCCCCAGTTTCAGTGTATCCCCATGGTGTGACTGTAGCAGCAGTGGTAATGGCAAGCCGGATTGTGACAAATTTTCTGAGTTCTTCACTGAAAACCGCTGCCTTAGTGAGTTCATATACATTAATGCCTAAAAGCCTGCTTGCAATCTTTGACATTTTATTTTAAATCCTATAACTGTATGGCAAATAAATTGTGTGCTTATGTAATGAAAGAAACTAGGCTTATTAGAATGTTTATTTCCATAGCCTCCTTTGACAATGAAATGCTCAGAACCACCTTCATTTTCTAATATCATTTAAGCATACCCAGAACTATACTTAATGTCAAATATCATGACTGTTAATACATTATACCGTTGTAGCCAAAAGTTTTGAGAATGACACAAATATTCATTTTCACAAAGTCTGCTGCCTCAGTTTTTATGATGGCAATTTGCATATACTCCAGAATGTTATGAAGAGTGATCAGATGAATTGCAATTAATTGCAAAGTCCCTCTTTGCCATGAAAATGAACTTAATCACAAAAAAAGAAGGCTTCAGGGGACGCCCAAGAATGTCCAGCAAGCGCCAGGACCGTCTCCTAAAGTTGATTCAGCTGCGGGATCGGGGCACCACCAGTTCAGAGCTTGCTCAGGAATGGCAGCAGGCAGGTGTGAGTGCATCTGCACGCAAAGGGGGGCGAAGACTTTTGGAGGATGGCCTGGTATCAAGAAGGGCAGCAAAGAAGCCACGTCTCTCCAGGAAAAACATCAGGGACAGGTACAGGAATTGGACTGCCGAGGACTGGGGTAAAGTCATTTTCTCTGATGAATCCCCTTTCCGATTGTTTGGGGCATCCGGAAAAAAGCTTGTCCGGAGAAGACAAGGTGAGCGCTACCATGAGTCCTGTGTCATGCCAACAGTAAAGCATCCTGAGACCATTCATGTGTGGTGTTGCTTCTCAGCCAAGGGAGTGGGCTCACTCACAATTTTGCCTAAGAACACAGCCATGAATACAAAATGGTACCAAAACATCCTCTGAGAGCAACTTCTCCCAACCAATCCAAGAACAGTTTGGTGACGAACAATGCCTTTTCCAGCATGATGGAGCACCTTGCCATAAGGCAAAAGTGATAACTAAGCGGCTCAGGGAACAAAATATCGAAATTTTGGGTCCATGGCCAGGAAACTCCCGAGACCTTAATCCCATCGAGAACTAGTGGTCAATCCTCAAGAGGCGGGTGGACAAACAAAAACCCACAAATTCTGACAAACTGCAAGCACTGATTATGCAAGAATGGGCTGCCATCACTCAGGATGTGGCCCAGAAGTTAATTGACAGCATGCCAGGGCGGATTGCAGAGGTCTTGAAAAAGAAAGGTCAACACTGCAAATATTGACTCTTTGCATAAACTTAATGTAATTGTCAATAAAAGCCTTTGACACTTATGAAATGCTTGTAATTATACTTCAGTATACCATGGTAACATCTGACAAAAATATTTAAAAACACTGAAGCAGCAGACTTTGTGGAAATTAATATTTGTGTCATTCTCAAAACATCTCAAAACATTTGGCCACAAAACATTTGGCCACAAGTTGTGTATGTTGGTATTTCTGTCCTTGAATATGTTCCAGTCTAAGGTGTCAAGGCAGTCCCTTAGTTTCCCATTGGCATTTTTAGTTACAATTTTCTTTTCACACCGAATGTTTAACAGTCTTTGTATTTTTAAGTTTCTGTCTGTATGCAGAGATGAGTTGGAGCATTACATGGTCTCAGTTCCCCAGGAGTGCATAGGTGGTGTGTGATAGTCCCATTTAATAGTGCAAACATGGTCCAAGTTTTAATCATTCCACTTTGGACCAGTTCCTTGTAAAATATTGTTTAAGGCTGTTGTGGTTAAAATTCCACATAATGGAAAATAATAGATTTCCGGTATTTGCTTTCAACCCTCAGTGATCTGGTCAGCCATTAAATGTTCACCTGCTGGTTGCTCAGGCACTTGGAGTGATGTTACCTCCAGCCAAAATTGCTGGGCAGAAATTGCTGGCAGAATCATGTGGTCATTAGCACTAGAACCGCCAAATGCTTACGCCAGTTGGCGTTTGAGTTTGTAATTAAAATAAAACTGCCAATTTGAAAGCTACACCCTTCTCCTTCCATGACTTTTCCTAAATAGGCGTATAATACATTGTTCCGTTGTTGGAATTCTACACTCACAAACGGAAAACTATTCAGAGACCATTTACCTGTTTTTTTACCCCGTTTTCCGACTTAATCCACCAAAAGAACACGCCACTTAGCGTTGGTACCAAGGCAGACACTAATGATACCAACTAAATTACAATTATAATTAGGCTATTATTGAAACATAATACTAACAATATAGGCTACTCGGCAATTTGACATCAACTTGATTGCCCCACTAGAGCCCCCGGGAGAGTCCTGCAAAGACACCCTGTTTTTGCAGCCTATTCATTTTGAGAAATGCTTGTTTTTCAATAACTTATTAATGTACAGACAGCTTATTCACCTATAGACAAACCTTATATGTCAGTAAACTAGGAGACTGGAGCTCCTATGGATTACCGCTGAAATCAACTTGATAGCTCCACTACAACCCCCGGGAGAGACCTGCAAAGACGCGCCGTTCACATAGCCTATTAATATGGAGAAATGGACTCCTCGGTTTTTCGCTTATTTATTCATGTCACCTATAGACAAGCTGTGTAATCTTCATTTTGTACATTTGTAGGGCCTAATGAACAAATGAAAATAGTCTGTGTTCTTAGAAATAATCGTTCTTTATTGTCTTTTCTTAATGTTTTTTTTCGTATGATAAGAATTCATTTTAAACAAACAAATTCTGTAATTAATTATTTTTTTGACAATTCTATATAGCTTGATAACGACCCAGTAGATGAACTGATGCTCTGGCTGGATGGTGATGCTGCGGAGGAGAATGTGTATGCTAATAGAGACAATTCGTATGCTAATGATGCTAAGCAACAGTTTTAAGGTGGCTCTGGGGGTCACCTTAAAACTCACTTTAAGTCCCAATGTTGAAAAACAGCCAAAATACCAACATTCTATTGATTTTGAACAGTCACTGTTGTCACAGACCAACTGCTTTTACGGCTTTACCAACTACTTAGACAGAAATTAATATCTTGACCATCCTCTCCTTCTCAGCCATTCCAATCAAAAACAATAACAAAAATATATTAAAGATGCAAGTAATGTTGGGCCGAGCCACTATTGCACTAAGTGACACATTTGCACCATGTCCATAGATCCACTAAATGTCGCATGGATTATTTTTCCTGGCCAATGTTGTCAAATTAAAAACATTTTATTAATTACCTACATTCATTAACATGAGCGTGCGTGCCAAATGCGTGCATGTGTGCCAAATGAAATCAGACACAGATGAAAATATTTCATCATGTAGCCTTTATGGCACCACCATGTGGCCAAACTTCAATTTTCTTGCATATGTTACATCGTAATTCTGTTTAGGAAATTGACATCAATTGATATTACAACTCTGTTTCCAGAAAAGTTGGAACGCTTCGTAAAATGTAAATAATAACAGAATGCAATGATGTGCAAATCATTTTAACCCTATATTCAATAGATTAATTAAATAGTACAAAGACAACACATCATATGTTGAAACATACCTTTTATTGTTGCTTGAAAAATATCCACACTTTCCAACAAAAGACTGGAAAAGTAGTGTTTCACTCTGTGAAAGACTGCATGAGCAAATGTGACAGAATTCGGGAACTATCCTATCGCAAAATTTGAGTTTGGCTTTTTATTGTACGTTTTGTAAAGTTCCAGAATGGTATATAATACAATACTGTTTGATAAAGTTATGGAAAAGATATGCTGCTTTAAAAGTTGATAATCTTCTCTACCTAGTTCTGAGAAAAAAAGGCTTGAAAGATTTTCACACTTGCCAGAGAGCTGGTCTTTGTTTATGCCCATTCAACACTGTTCACACCCTCTTAGGCCTTAACCCCACCCAGCTATTTAAGTATTCAAATGGGGACACTCTGGCCTTGTGCTAAACTGGTCTGGGCCCGGTTTCCCGATTACGTGGCACTTACGACGGTTTAACGACGCACGTAGCCTTAAGATGGACTTTGTTATGACGGACTTACGCCTGTTTCCCAAACCACCATGTACGTTGCTCTTTATAAAGTGCATCGTAAATGACACGTTACGGACGTTTGGAATGGAATTAGGCCATTTTTGTGGTTTGGAATGGAATTAGGCATGCATACGTTTTGAAAAATAGCCTATTCATTGCATTTTGATATAGCTTGATTACTTATCAGAAACATATAATATTGCTGGCGATGTATTCTACTACTATTTAGGCATCAATAGGAAAATGCAAAACTCGAAGAAGTAGTGAAATGTTGGATGGACTAAACTGTTGTATTCAACCAATGGGGTGGACTTCAGCTAGTCAAAGCATATTTCCGGAGATCGATCACGTGACATCCAATTATCAATTCCTCCGGTAGCTATATAGAATATATGTTACTTAAGTCATAGCAATCAACACGATTGGTCAACTGGGAATATAAATTAGTGGGGAAAATCCATTCTAATTGTTTGAAATAAAAATGGAACACAAGAGAAAACAAGCATTCAGAGCTGAATATATCAGTGTTCTTCTTGACAAGGTAGAGGCACCAGCACCTATCCATCAAAGATAGTACCAGTACAATGCGGGGTTTCAGACTTGTGAATGGTTAGTTTTGAACACTTTTTCTTCATTATTTCTTGTTTTACGAGAGTTTTTCTTTTCCTCTGTTGATCAATTGCATTCAATTATATTTACATCTACTCACGCACTTGTTATATCATTTTTCAAAGTAAATTAGTCTAAATCAAAACTGTTGTTACTTTTTATTTGTTCTATTGCCTTTATATTAACTGTTTGCGATCACTCTTTGCATGTTGAGAGAGGCTCTATTTCACAAAAACAGTAAAGTGCCTGTTACGATGGACTAACAAGTGATCCGGAGCACTCATTAATTAACGAGCGATGTTACGTGCCACTTAATTAACAATGCTTTTGGGAAAAGCACTGATAAAATAGCGTGGCACTTACGTGCATCTTACGATCATCTTAGTGCTTTGGGAAACTGGGCCCTGGTTGGTCCCTAATAAACACATACTATATCAAACCAAATTAAATAAAATTTAAGATTTTTCACATGCACTTGATACATCAGGTATCACAGTACAGTGAAAGGTAAAGTGGCTTAGCAGTAGGATTCATAATAAGTAGTAGCAGCACTATAAGTGCAGATAGTTTGAGTGCAGGTGGACAGCCACTGAGCTGTTTAGTAGTCTTACTGTACTGATGGACTGGGTTGTCCACATCACGCATCAGAATCAGATGACCGGTCAATCAGGTAGCTTATTATCAAACTAAGTGACTTGCTCACTTTTGTGAAGACAATATAAACATAATTGCTAGGCATAATCACGCACCTGGATGAGTGACCAGTCAATCAGGTAGCTTATTATCAAACTAAGTGACTTACTCACTTTAGCAAATCATCAGGCAAAGCTAGCTACCCAACAAACAAGCTAGAAACCAGGAAATGTTAGTTAGCTGGTAAGTTACCTAGCTAGCTAACATTAACAGTAACGTCAGTAGCTATAGCTAGATAACTATCAATGCAAATGACTGAAAACTTTCTGAAAATGAATTATCTGTAGCTAGTTAGAAAATGTTAGACTTACCCGTATACATGTAGGAATGTTTTGCGGCATGCGGAATATCCTCTGATTACATACGACATCCCTTGTTGTTTGCTTTTGGTCTGTTGACTTGTTTACGACGCTGTGTGTTTTCGCTACAGTTCACACTCAAGGTGTTCAATACTCCAAGAATCTGTGAATATTTCATTGTCTCTGTCATGGATGCCATTTGTTTGTAAATTTTGTGGACAGTTGTTTTATACAAGATGAGCCAGCGTTTTTTTTCCCGTCCATCTCTGTATTTGCAATGAAATGCCAGAATTATCACAAGAATCTTCAATGTCTCGTTCTCTAACAACATTTTGACCAGTATCCAAGCCTGGGATTTCCTCATCGTTGTCTGATTCATCTTTCAGTCAGAGAGGGCCATGGCATTGTTGTCCTGCTGAAGGTATTCTCTAACAACTTGATACCACTCAGATTTGCCATGATCAGCAGTGATGTGGTTGATAGCTCTAGCAACACGTTCAGTTATCCATGTTTGAAAATCCTGGGGTCGACCAAGTAGTTGTTATGACAAAAGCGTGTCTTGGCAGACCAATCAGAACTCAGTATATCAGCATGTCCAGCCCCTTCATTATCTCAGCCAATCATGTCTAGCAAGAAAAGCCCTGTATTTTCCGCTGGTTAAACAAGAGTATGCATTTTAAATTTTATTCATATTTACACTTCACATACTAGTTTGTTATTAAGTCACATGAAAGTTCACATCTTCAATTGGGCATTTCTGCAAAAAAACAAAAATGTCCTAGAACATGTTTTTATTCTTTCAAACGGCTCTCCTGAAAAGTTGTGACATGCGTAAAACGCCCCCATTCACGAATTCTGTCACAAATAGCGCAACAATTTAAGAGTAACATTTCTCAATGTAAAAATGAAAAGAGTTTGGGGATCTCATCATCTACGGCACATAATATCATTAAAAGATTCAGCGAGGGATAAGCCCAAAACCAATATTGGATGGTCGTGATCTTCGGGATGCAGCACATTGCTGCATCCACAAATACAAGTTAAAACTCTAACATGCAAAGAAACCATATATACAGTAAAAAAGATCCTGAAATGCTGTCCTCTTCACTGGGCCCAAGCTCATTTAAGATGGACTGAAGAAAAGTGTAAAACCGTCCTGTGGTCTCACAAATCAAAATTAGAAAATCTTTATGGGATTCATGGACGCCGCGACATCCGGGTTAAAGAGGAGAGGAACTTATCAGCGCACAGTTCAAAAGCCAGCATACATAATGATATGGGGGTACAATAGTACACATGGCATGGGGGACTTGCACATCTGTGAATGCATCAATAATGCTGAACAATATATACAGGTTTTGGAGCAACATATGCTGCCATCTAGACAACGACTTTTTCAGGGAAGGCCTTGCTTATTTCAGCAAGACAATGCTAAACCACATTCTGCACGTATTTCAACAGCATGGCTCCGTAGTAAAAGAGACGGGTGCTAAACTGGCCTACCTGCAGTCCAGACCTGTAACCCATTGAAAATATTTGGCTCATTATGAAACAAAAAACAGGACAAAGGAGACCCCGAACTGTTGAGCAACTGAAATCCTATATCAAGCAAGAATGGGAATACATTTCACTTTCAAAATTACAGCAATTGATCTCCTCAGTTCCCAAACGCTTACAGAGTATTTTGAGAAGATGAGTTGATGCAACACAGTGGTAAACATGTCCCTGTCCCAACTTTTTTGAAATATGTGGCTGGCATCAAATTTGTCATCAGAAATTTTTTGAAAATGTATAAAAATAACAAAAGTATTCACACCCTTTATTTTTTTTGTAGCAAGACTTCTTGAGAATGACGCAATAAGTTTGGCCTTTATTTGGGAAGTCTCCCTAATTCTGTCGATTGGGTTCAAGTCCGGGCCCTGGCTGAGCCGCTCAAGGACATTCACAGACTTGTCCCGAATTTATTTCTGCATTGTCTTGGTTGTGCTTAGGGTCATTGTCTTGGTAGAAGGTGAATGTTTGCCCCAGTCTGAGATCCGGAGCAATATTGTCACATCCTGGAAGGCCTGACTTGCCAGTGGTTCAGCAATTTCAATCAATCAAATGTGTTTTATAAAGGTGTTTTTACATCAGTGGTTGGCACAAAGAGCTTTTACAAAACACCCACCCTGAAACCCCAAAGAACAAGCAACAACAGGGTTGCTGCACAGTGGCTAGAAAAAACTCCCTAAAAGGGTCCACACATAGGAAGAAACCTAGAGAGGAACCAGGCTCTGAGGGGTGGCCAATCCTCTTCTGGCTGTGCCATTTTAAGAGTACAAATTATAATAATTAATAAATGCATTTGGGGTGAGTCCAGAGTCTATAAAACATAATCCAAGTCAGAATGACTAGATGGACAGGGACAATTGGGGGGAGGGCGTTCAGTGGAGTTGCAGCTGAAGTCGCCAGGTATTGTCAGCTACTGTCTGCAACACAACCAGGAGGCCTTTGGATAGGGACAGCTATGAGTTTTTGGGCCAGGTAGTCCTGAGGTGTGGTCCAAGGGCTCATAACTTCATAAGTTTAAATGGACCAGGACACAAGAAATTTAGAGAGCGCCTTCCTTAGATTTAAAATGGATTTACAAAGGAGAACTGACCCTACTCCCCTGGCTCAATAATATAGCAGCGTAAAATCTTGGGTTGAGACAGATAATATATGAGATAAGAGTCCGCCAGTCAAAGACGGCAAGGGTGGCTTTTAAATCCAGTGCCTTTCCATTCACCTTTAAACTCCTAGGCCAGACTACACTTAATCATAGAAGAGATGCTGAAGAGATGAGTCTTTAGTAGACAAAACGTTAATATTGAGTCTGTCTCTCACACTTTAAATGGCAGATTCAAGTTCCACAGTTGTGGAGCTCTGTATGTGAAAGCCCTGCCACCAGCTGTTTGTTTAAAAATTATAGGTACAATAAGGAGGCCTTCATCTTGTGATCTGCATCTTAGTGTACATATAGGTTGGCTGGACCAATTCAGAGAGGTAAGTAGAAGGTGGTCCATGTAGAGTTTTGTAGGTTATCAGAAAAAGCTGAGAATCAGCCCTAGCCTTGACAGACAGTCACTGTAAAGAGGCTAATACTGGAGTCATTTCATAATTTTTTTTTGTTCTAGTTAAAATAATTTTATTCTAGCAGCCATGTTTAGCACTAATTTAAGTTTATTAATTGTCTTATCAGGGTAACCAGAGAAAAGATCATTGCAATAGTCTAATCTTGAAGTAACAAAAGCATGGATTAGCGTCTCTGCATAATTTTTGGATAAAAAGTCTCAGGTTATTTAAATGTTCAGAAGATGAAAAAAGGCTGCTCTTGAAATATATAAGGTTGAGGATTAAGCTGAGGTCACACAGTTTTTTGGGATGTGACCATACAACGATTGATATTCACACTGATATCAGACTAAATCTCTTTGTTTCTTGGGTCATTCAGCAAGCTTTTTTTTTTTTTTTTGTCCACTTCGCTGATACACACACTTCCAGGGTTGGTATTTTTGGGGCTTCTCTGTTTCATCAAAGTTTACAGCTGTACATGATCTGCATAGAAGTGAAAATTGACATTGTGATTCTGGTTGATATCACTATGTAGTGGAAACAATATTGGTCCCAGGATCAAGCCTTGGAAACAACAAAACTTACTTTTGATTTGTCAGAGGAAAGGCCACCCAGTTCACAATATGAACTGATATCTTTCTGATAAAAAGGAGAGCAAGAATGTGTCCATGTAGCCTCCAATCGCTCCAAAAGAAGGGAGTGATCAGTGTTGTCGAAGGTACTACTACGGTCAAGAAGCAATAGGACGGATGCAAAACCTTTGTCTAATGCCATTAGAAGGTAATTTAGCACCTTCAAGATTGCAGTCTCAGTGCTATGATGGGGTCTGAAACCGGACTAGATAATATTTCGTAAATATTATTTGTCTTCAAGAAGGCAGTGAGTTGCTGGGAAACAGCTTTGTTTTGCCGGACCGCGTAAGCGGAGCCGGCCAAGAAGAGCGAATCTGACTGACTGACTGACTGACTCTTGTTAAATAGTGTAGTGGTTAGAGAAGCGGACTTGTGAACTATAGGTCCCGAGTTTGCATCTCCTCGCAGGCGAAGCGAAGTACGCATTATGATTTATTCCGTATAGACGAAAACTGCCCTAACTAAAACCGTTAGTATCTACATTATAGTAAGCCTGAAATAAAACAGTTTACGGTTATATTGTGACTGTTTCTGGTGGATTTTTGAAGTACACATCCGTGCATGCGTTTTGGGTCAGGATAGACAAACACATTTGCTGGCTTAACATACAGTAGTTACGTTATTGTAAGCCTTAACTGAAACTGTATACGGTTATAGTGCGACTGTTTCTGGCATGGAAAAGTTCATCTTCAATCTCGCTAGTAATTGCTCAATTCTTATGATTATTCCTAGGAAGTTAGTAGATACTAGTAAGCCTATTACTGGCTAATAAGCTGTTAAAACGGCCAGTGGCAAAAGCAATACAGTTCATAGACGCTATGGTGGAGATAAATTTAATAAGAAACGTTAGTCAGTTTAACACAATCCTCAATGGAGTCTAGCGACGGCTGAACCATGTAATGCCGTGGCGTAGTGGTTAAAGACAGTGCCTCTCAAGTTTGAATCTATTGAGAGCAACGACATTTATTAATTATTTCTGGTAGATTCCACAATTCTCTCGTCTTTTCACTTGATGAAAAAGTTAGTTATTGTCGCCTTTATTGATAGTTATTGTATAAATGTCATTCACGAATGAAAGAAAAAATTATGTTGTTTTGCCATGAAAGAAAAAAATACGTTATTATGCCATGAAATGAAATAGCTTTGGCAGACTCACTAGCAATAGCTCAATTCTTATGACTATTCCAGTAAGTTAGTAGATACCGGTAAAGCTTATTACTGGCTAATACGCTGTTAAAACGGCCAGTGGCAAACGCCATACATAGATGCTATTTGTGGTGGAGGTAAACTTAGTAAGAAACGTTAGTCAGTTTAACTGTATCAATGTCATTCACAAATGGCCAATTAACTATTAAAACAGCCAGTGGCAAAAGAGGATTTGTTCAGGATAGAGACAAGAGGCTATACTGACACCCAGCAAATGTACAGCTCCATGGTGTAGTGGTTAACGACACAGCCTTTCACAAGATGGCAACACTTTCTATTGCGGGCCGGCTGAACTAGGCTTGCCTGGTTTCTTATTTTAGTGGAAAGGACGGTTTGGTATTTTCTGATAATTGTTTAATTAATCCGGATCAAGACTTGTTTCTTGGAGAAGAGGCGATATTTCTGCCCCTTTTAGTGAGTTTGGTTATCATCCAGAAGATAGAGAGCAATCTATTATTTTCAAAATTGATGATCTTTATTTAGCATGGGTCCAAGATGTTGATCTTCCACAAATCTCATGTTCTTCAATAATTACAAAGTTAACACAGTCTTCTATGCCAGGGCACATAGGAGGCAGTCTGTGGTCATAGCCAACCATTACACAGTCTAATATAAGAATGGTTTGTCCTACAATATACCCTTGTATGGTATGTTCCAACATACAGTATGGACCATGGGTCTATTCAGATAGTCCTATGACAGTCACATACACTGTTCCTGCACAGATGGTTGTCCATCTGGAATGTTCTATCTCAACAAAGAATCTCTGGAGCTCTGTCAGAGTGACAGTTGGAATCTTGGTCACCTCCCTGACCAAGTCCTTTCTTGCCCGATTTCTCAGTTTGGCTGGGTGGCCAACTCTAGGAAGTGTTGTTTGTTCCTGTGTTCCTGGAGACCTTCAATGCTGCACAAATGTTTTGGTACCCTTTCCCAGATCTATGCCTTGACACAATTCTCTCTCAGTTAATCAGTAAAAAGGATGCACCTGTGTATTTTCGAGTCTCATAGCAAAGGGTCTAAATACTTGTAAATGTGATATTTCTGAATTTATTTTTCAATACATTTGTTAATTGAAATGCATTACAGGTGACTACCTCATGAAGCTGGTTGAGAGAATGCTAAGAGTGTGCAAAGCTGTCCTCAAGGCAATGGGTGGTTACTTTAAACAATCTAAAATACAAATGTATTTTGATAGGTTTAACACTTTTTTGGTTACTACATGATTCCATACAGTATGTGATTTCATAGTTTTTTTTGTCTTCACTATGATTCTACAATATGGAAAATTGTAAAAATAAAGAAATTGAACACTTGAATAAGTAGGTGTCCAAACTTTTGACAGGTACTATAATTTATGATTATTTAAGTTTCAAACATTTCATTTTGAGAACACATTCTCTTAAAAAAGTTTTATTATTACAATGTTCTGGAAATATTGTATGATATAAATATTGTATAGCCTATAGGTTAGAGCATCTGACCAGTAAACAAGTCATACAAAATTGGATAATGTAATACACAACACGCCAGCAAGCAACATGCCAGCGGCCCACCGGCGGCCCTCTAGCTTTTTGATGCTGCGGCCGCTGAGCTTGTCTGCAAAGCGTCTGGCCAGCGGGCCACCAGCTGCGGGATGCTTTTTTTTTATAGCGCGCGCTGCGGTCTGGCCACATGTGGGCCGCTTGCATTACAATGCCTTCCAACAATACACTGATCAGCAGCTCGCCAGAGGCTCGATGGCAGCTAGCCGCTTTTTTGCACTAAACCCAGCGGGATGTCTCATGCTCCAATATTAGGTTTTATTTATAATAATCTGATTTTGGTCATATCACAAATGACAATGAACTGAATTAAATCTAAACAATTTATTTCAAATAGTGCAAGATGCATACAAGCTAGAAAAGGAACCAGGCAAGCCTAGTTCAGCCGGCCCGCAATTTTATGCATAAATGTTGTTGTCCTTACTGGATTTGAACCCAGGTCACATTTGCCAAGTGTATAGCATCTCAACATTAGATTTTGTCATGCATTAACATCACGCCAAGTTTGAATATTTCACTAGACACCATTAAGCATTGTGTTAAACTGACTAACTTTTCTTATGAATTTTACCTCCACCACAAACAGCATCTATGAAAAGTATGGCTTTTGCCACTGGCCGTTCTAACAGCTTATTAGCCAGTAATAGGCTTAGTAGTATGTAACATATTACTTGGAATAGTCATAGGAATTGAGCAATTGCTAGCAAGACTGAAGAAGAACTTTACACAGCCAAAGCTTTTTCATTTCATGGCACAAAAACAATTTTCTTTCATCCGTGAATGACATTGATAAAATAACTATCAATATAGGTGACGATAACTGACTTTTTCGTCAAGTGAAAAGACGAGAGAATCATGGAAACCACTACTCTTTTACTGCCCAAGCGGTTTTGATCTAGTCTATATTACCCCAAAGAGCATGCACGGATGCGTACCCTTGAAAATCCACCAGAAATAGTCGCAATATAACCGTAAACAGTTTTATTTTAGGCTTATTATATAACATAGCTACTGAAGGTTGTAGCCAGCGAAGTTTTTGTCTATCTGGGACAAATCCTGATGCATAATTTGCTCTGACTATGATGAGATTTGAACGCGGTTTAGGCTTACTATAACATAGTTACTGAAGGTTATAGCCAGCGAAGTTTTTTCTATCCTGACCCAAAAAGCATGCAAGGATGCATACTTCGAAAATCCACTAGAAATTGTTGCAATATAACCATAAACAGTATTTTAGGCTTACTATAACACAGCTACTGTAGGATGTAGCCAGCAAAGTTTTTGTCTATCCGGAACAAATCCTAATGCATAATTTGCTCTGACTGTGACGAGATTCGAGCGTGGGGTTGCAGGTCCGCGCCTCTAACCATTTACGCTATTTTACAAGGGGTGGGTAGTCAGTCACTCAGTCACTCACTCACTCAGTAAGAGACATTCGCTCTTCTTGGCTGGCTCCGCTTACGTGGTCTGGCAAAAAACGTGCAAAATAAACATGGAAATGAATTAAAATAAAAAAAATAAAAATAAAACAGTGCAAGAGGCATGCAAAAAAACATGCAATAATCTGTCCAGCAACAGATATAAAAAGTATTAACAGTATTTGAATGTGAAAAAGTACAAAATAAACATAATACAATACTAAATAAACAAGGGCTAGAATCCAAGCGTTGTGCTGGAGCTGTGTCATTCATATTCACGACGTCTTCTCCCACCTGCATGGTTAGCTGCCCCTTTCAGGTACCTGGTGACCTGGTTCTGGACAGCCTCGTCAGTGGCATCCCGGGTGGAAGGATTCTTCCTTATTGCTGCTGTAATACAGTAATCAGATATTGTATTTAAATGGTCTGACATGATTTTGAGAAAAAGTCATTATAAATTAACCACAAGAATCTAATGACAAAATAACTTACTTTGAAGAATAGTCCTACTAATGTGCTGAAGAAGTACACTCTTCTTCCTTGCCAGGATGTTGTAGCAGTCTAGTAGCTGCATTCAGGATGTTGGCTTTCCGTTGAGACACTAGTCTTGGACCCTTGTAGCTTGCAGAGTGCAGCTACTAGACTGCTGACTGATACCTAAAATGGGACCATATCTAATGTACCCCCTTTATTCTTGTACTGATTCTGGACAACCTCGTCAGTGGCATCCAAGGTGGAAGGATTCTTCCTTATTGCTCCTGTAATACAGTAATCAGATATTGTATTTAAATGGTCTGACATGATTTTGAGAAAAAGTCATTATAAATTAACCACAAGAATCTAATGTACAAAATAGATGACATTCAAGATACACGACATTCAAACAAATTAAATATTTTATGAAGACACAAGATGCTAGCATAACTATTGTCTTGTTTTTACCTGACTGTAGAGCCAGCTGTGCCCTCAGCTCGACATTCTCTTCAGTCAGCTGCTTGATCTTCTCCAAATGTTCTGAAAGTAAAGACAGACAGTTAATTATTCAGTCCTAAATATCAGGTTATTTTGCACTCCTCAGAACTCAATAAATTGCAGTGTCTGCCAAAATGTTCATTCTTACCTTCATGTGCAGAGCTAAAACTTTTCCAAGCTCTGCCTTCTTGGTATTAAAAATAAATAGAAATTGACAAATAAAACTGAAAGCAAAATGCTTTAATAACATGAGCATCTGGGTTAAGTGAATGAACCCACACACACCTTTGTAGCAGTCCTCCACATGGTCCTCCACATGGTGCCGTGGAGTACCTCTCTGGTGCCATGGAGTACTGTGCTTGCTCCATCCTAAAAATAAACATAAGTTTAATAGGTAAATATGGTGAAACCATGTAAACTTTGCAGCAATTACCAGATCAACATGTAATTCACATACCTCCAGGCCTGCAATCCACAGGGTGTTGTGGTGTAGATGTGCATCCTTGGGGTGGTAGGGGCCCAGCAAACAGCGGGACTTGTGGGACATCCAGATGAGGTGTGAGGTGGAACGTCACACCTCAACGTCGCTGTCCCCTAATTGTAAATGCATAGGCTGGTACTTTGGATTAGCGTGCTGCCTCCTCTTTCTTGTCACCTCGTCATCAGTTGTTTCCATGCTGGAACCATTTTCGCTCCTCTGGCGATACACACGTGCTTTCTCCAATGTATCTAGGAAAAATTAAGGTTTTGTAACCATTTACCCTGCAAAACACATTTTCATCCCAAGTTTCAAATGATTCAGTTTTCAGATTTACCTTCATGCTTGTTGAGTTTATAAGGGACTGCCTCCCAGGTGTCTTCAGGTGGTGAACAAGTTCTGGCAAACTTGTCGTGGCTGAAGGACTTCCTGCTGGTTATGCTTTGTGGTGGCCAGTAGCAAAGTCCCCCTTTGAGCCGCAGGCGTGGAACTACTACAACACAGTCAAACTACAGAAAATGTCATGATCTGAAAGCAATGTTTCGAAAAGAGGTTTAGAAAAAAGGCCAGTTGCAACTTTTACAGCAGCATAAGACACACAGGCTAGCTAAATAGCATTGTGGATACACACAAGACACCTCAGTAGTGGAATTGTAATAAGTGCAGATTTAGCTAGTCTAGCTAACAACAGACAATGTTACTGCCGAGAGTTAGCTATCACACATGTGGATAATGTTACACAAAGAAATACGATTTAGCTAACTTTACGTACCAGTTGATATAAGTTACGAGGAATAAGCACAACATATTCTAACTTGTTGATACACTAAGAAACACGATTTAGCTAAGTTAGCAAACGTTATCATACCTGTTCAACTGTTGATATGCGAAGAAGCACAAAAGATCCAAACTTGAGGATCAACGAAGAAACACAAGGGTTAGGTAGTGCATCTCAGGCCAATGCTGGTTTTAGTCACTTTATTAACCATGCCCACTTTCTACAACTTGTTTTACCACTTTTGGTTTAGAATTTCTGGTCAGCTACCAGTGACTTTGACTAAAGAATTTGAATTTTAATAGAATATTGTGAACTGTCATTGTTTAATATAAAACAGTCAATATGTTCTTACTCAGTAGCCTAACGACACTTAACGTTAGTTATTTGTAATAACGCAGAACAGAACTCACCTGTAGCTATGTATGTGACTCGGCATTCAATCATTTTCTGTCGGATGTGGAAAAAAATCTTGATCTTTATCTGTTTCGGGAGTTCATCAAATTGTAGTAAAACATCTCGTGAATGTCATAATCCCCATGTTGTATTGTCCAATTCAGAGCATATTGCTTATACCTTACACCCTTTGAAAAAGAGTCATTCATTTTACTGAACGAGACTTAAAGTCACTAAAATGATCCGGTTTTCCTATCACTGCTTTGAAATGTGGGATTATTAGCTAGCTAGCATTCTTGTGTGGGTGAACAAAGATGGCCCCTCCCTTGTTTTGGGTAACATGGCGATTGTCTCCCGTGCAATTCACATTCGCTACAGCGTCATCTACAGACATGGCAGTGTTTAAACATAGTAAAGAACTGTCCTCCAAAAAAAAATTATGGTAGGAAACAACAAGAGACAGCTGTTTCTAACCTGTGTATGTATGTGTGTGTGTGTGTGTGTGTGTGTGTGTGTGTGTGTATATGTGTGTAAAATATGTTTACATGTCTACACAAAGGTGATCAAGTCGCTTAGCTTGCTACTTTACTCAACAAAACGTGTGAAGGGCCTGGGGGTGATCTGCTTGTGGGTGTGTGGGGCTTATATGAGAGGGTGTGAACATACTAGCTCTGAAAATTCTAGCTAATGCATAATGGGAGGGGGTGTCTGTTTTACATTTGAGGCCATTTTCTAATCCTTTACACAAGCAATTGTGCATAAATCAAAGTCTATTTTGTTTATAAACGACCATTGTTGACCAAAATTCTGTACACTAAGATTTGTATTAAAATAAAATTAATACAAATAAAATCAGTACAAGAATAAAAGGGGTACATTAGATATGGTCCCATTTCAGGTATCAGTCAGCAGTCTAGTAGCTGCACTCTGGAAGCTACAAGGGTCCAAGACTAGTGTTTCAATGGAAAGCCAACATCCTGAATGCAGCTACTAGACTGCTACAACATCCTGGCAAAGAAGAAGAGTGTACTTCTTCAGCACATTAGTAGTTTTGGTGAAGTGAAGATGATCTGATAATGCAGAAAGGCGAAGAATTCCAATCTTTGAAGACAGCAATGGATAAGTGAAACAATCTGTTCTTTTTCTGAACCTCTGGTGACATAATTAACATTATGAATGTGTTGCCAGCTTCATCAGTGACCACATTCTGCACCACAGCGATGTCCATGCTTCGCAGCAAGACACAGTTGTCTCCTGAATTTTTTACAATGAAGTTTTCAAAGTATAACTCCTCAAATTGCTGTGCCACCGCTAGTCCATTAATGAGTGGTCCATTGTTGTGCTTCCTCAGTGACCTTGTTTTAGAGGTGTTGGGTCTGTCCTGTTTCTTCTCTGATAGCGGACGAACAGCTTGCTCCAGTGGGTGCGTAGGCTTGCGTAGAAGCCTCTTCATTTGACCAAGAAAGTTCTCAAAAGGGAAACAAGAGATGTTGTCTAGGGGGCCATACAACTTCGCTTCTTGGCTGAGGTGCACCAATCCATGCATGTTGTAGGACAGTTGTTCTTGTCCATAAAGTTTGTTGCAGTGGTCAACAAAAACAACCGAGAGGCTGTGGGTATAGTCCGCATGATCTGCACACAGGGACACACTCAACAGAATAGTCATGGCAATTGCTAGAAACCTGAAGTTGTTGTACAGTGCAGTTGATACAAGCCCCTTCAGGCTGACTGGTCCAGTGTAGAGGAGGAATTGTCTGAATTCAGTAGCTTTCCAGTGCTCAACTTCATCCATTGGCCTTGGCTTTCTGTTAAATTCACATGGAACATGAGCTCTGAGGGTCAAAAGAACCCGGGAGATCTCCTTTACTACAGAGGGTGCCAATCGTCTAGCCAGCGGTCCCTTTAGCCACAGATGCAACAGCTTCCTGGTCACTCCTAGGCACACCTGATGCATGTAATCCAGTGGGAACTGTGTCACAATGCCAACCACCAGCAATAGTAGTATTGGTTAAGAAATCTAAGCTCTGACTTTGATTTGTTTACCAGCCCTCTCCAATATGGACGGTAGCGATGATGTCACTGAAAAAGTTGCCTATGCATCACCAGCTACCATTAGCAAAATATTTAGATTGCAAAATAAAGCTAACAGACACTTGATTCTTTATTGAACTACGTTTAGCGAAAGCACCAACAAAAATACAATCAGGTAAAACCATACACCTAATAAGCGGTACTTACATGAGGTCACAAAGGCAAAACAGTAGATTGTAGATTCAGTATTTATAGAAATGACGCATTGTGCTTCTGCTGGAAGAGAATTGCAAGACTACACACGAGCAGACAGGCACAGCATGTCGGATGTTGAAAAAAATCTTGATCTTCGTCTGTTTCGGGAGTTCATCGAATTGTAGTAAAACAATATCATATATCAATACATGTTGTATTGTCCAATTCAGAGCATATACCTTATACCCTTTGAAAAAGAGTCATTCTTTTTCCTGAACGAGACTTAAAGAACCAAGTCACTAAAATGATCCAGTTTTCACATCACTACTTTGACACGTGGGATTAC
The DNA here is from genome assembly GCA_016801175.1 of Esox masquinongy. Taxonomy (NCBI): domain Eukaryota; kingdom Metazoa; phylum Chordata; class Actinopteri; order Esociformes; family Esocidae; genus Esox; species Esox masquinongy. Next base: position 23,461 of record JACXGI010005976.1, on the reverse strand, counting down.
TAGCTAGCTAGCATTGTTGTCGGTGTGAGCAAAGATGGCCCCTTTGTTGTATTGTGCAAAATGGCAATTGTCTCACCTTGCGTGCAATTCACACATTCGCTACAGCGGCATCTACAGACACGGTGGTGTTTAAATACAGTAAAGAACTGTGCCCCATGAAACCTTAGTTTTGGAAAAGAAAAATTATGGTAGGCAATGGTGAGAGATGGCTGTTTCTAACCTGTGTGTGTGTGTGTGTGTGTGTGTGTGTGTGTGTAGTAGTAGTAGTAGAACAAAACGTGAAAATCTCTTAAGCTTGTGTTTACCACAGAGTTTATTTCAGGCATCTAGACTAACAAAAAACCAGCTACGAATTGTGGTTAATGAATGTGTTTACTGTACATGTCTACACAAAGGTAATCAAGTTGCTTAGCTGGCTACTTTACTCATCAATACATCCAACGTGATTGAAGGGCCGGGGGTGATCTGCTTGTGGGTGTGTGGGGCTTACTTGAGATGGTGTGAACATACTAGCTCTGAAAATGCTAGCTAATGCAAAATAGGAGGGGGTGTCTGTTTTACATTCAAGCCATTTTCTAAACCTTTACACAAGCAATAGTGCATAAGTCACAGTCTATTTTATTTATCACCAATGTTGACCAAAATTCTGTACACTAACATTTAACAATATTAAAATAAAGTTAATACAAACAAAATCAGTACAAAAATAAAAAGGGATACAATAGCATCTCTGCTGGAAGAAAATGGCAAGACTACACATGAGCAGATAGGCACAGCAGGTCACAGCGCATGCCCTCACTTCAGCCCGCTGGCTGTAGGTCATTATAGCCTCCGGCGGCCCGCCAGCAGCAAAACGCCAGCGCGCTGCCATCTATTGCTCACTGGGACACCTATAAGGCTGTCGCAATTGTTGTATCATTGCCTGGTTGTGATTATTTGAGTCTGATTTGAGCCTAAATTATTTTTAGGACAACAATCTTTTTGCGCAATATTTTGATTCCAAGATCATGTTTCCAATCTGAATAAGGGATTTTTATGCCAATGTTAGAAACATCTCAACAAATACCATGCAAATTAAAGCTGCAAGCAGAGTTTGAAGGGGCCAAGCGGGGCATAGGAAGCATCTCACCACATGCTCTCACTAGAGAAATATTTTTTGCTATTTAAAAATGCCCATTGCCGCTTGTAGTCAGGATCTCCAATCGAAGAAGAGGAAATCAAATCAAAACCAAACAAAAAGACCTTGAAACCAGAAAAGGAACCAGGCAACCCTAGGTCAGCTGGCCTGTGATTAGAAGGGATGAATATTGTTGTCCCTAGCTGGTTTCTATGTGGCAGAATGTCTTTAACCATCATGCTATTTAAGTAGTGGCAATGCAACTTTTACCTCAGCTATTATATTTTTGCTGAAATGACGTGGACAACATTTATTAACGGAACTAAAGTATACTCTTGTACAAAGACTACTTTAGATGGCTAGCTAATAGCTATACAGTACCTATAATGAAAACAATGACTTCAATCACTCCATGGCTGGTTCTTTACTTTAAACAGCAAAAAAAATGTCACGTGAAGAGCACGTCAGCAGTGTCAGCAGTGAAGAGGCAACTCTGGGATGCTGGCCTTCTAAGCAGAGTTGCAAAGAAAAAGCCATATCTCAAACTGGCCAATAAAAAGAAAATGTTAAGATGGGCACAATAACACAGACACTGGACAGAGGAAGATTGGAAGAAAGTGTAAAGTTTGAGGTGTTTGGATCACAAAGAAGAACATTTGTCAGACGCAGACCAAATGAAATCCTGGAGGAGTGCTTGACACCATCTGTCAAGCAAGGTCGTGGCAGTATGATGGTTTGAGGGTGATTTGGTGGTGGTAAAGTGGGTGATTTGTGCAGATTAAAAGGGATCTTGAAGGAAGGCTATCACTCCATTTTGCAATGCCATGCCATACCCTGTGGACGAGCACTTGCCTGGAGCCAAGAACAGGACAATGACCCAAAGCACAGCTCCAAACTATGCAAGAACTATTTAGGGAAGAAGCAGTCAACTGGTATTCTATCTATAATGGAGTGGCCAGCACAGTCACCGGATTTCAACCCTATTGAGCTGTTGTGGGAGCAGCTTGACCATATAGTATGTAAGAAGTGCCCATCAAGCCAATCCAACTAGTGGGAGGTGCTTCAGGATGCATCGGGCGAAATCTCTTCAGATTACCGCAGCAAATTGACAACTAGAATGCCAATGTTCTGCATGACTGCAATTGCTGCAAATTGAGGATTCTTTGACGAAAGCAAAGTTTGAAGGACACAATTATTATTTCAGTTAAAAATCACTATTTCTAACCTTGTCAATGACTATATTTCCTTTTCATTTATAATATATTTCTCACTCAAACTCATTTCATGTATGTTTTCAATGAGAACAAGGAAACTCAAAACTTATAAGCAATAGGGAATTACTTAGAAATAAATCTAATAACCTGTACTATCTTGAATGAGTAGGGACACAATATATAGTTACCACCAGGTATAAAGAAGGCTTTCTCAATTCCCTTATAGGAAATGCCATCCATGCCTTTGGAAATGGAACTGATGTAGGCGTGTGGCAACCACAGCCTCCAATCCGGCCAACAGTCCCCGACCCCAGCACTTCTCAGAGAGGCAGGGATAAGACCGGCAACTCCTTGGACAGCTCCACACACTCCAAACACTTGGACACAGTGGCAGATCCCCTCTACCACTTTTGTGGGAGCCTTCAGGTGAGAAACAGATACTTAGTACATTGTATATTTTATGACATCTCTACTCCCTATGCTAAAAGTTCCAATTCACAAATAGCCAAAGAAGAAACGCTTATTATTGGAGCATGTTACAGTTTACCTTTGCAAGGCATTTATGTACCCTGAAGAACTTAACCCTGGCTTCCATGCACACATAGTCATTCTGACATGGTTTAAGTAAGGTTCCATCAAGTTTCAAGCCCTTTGGAACAGGGCATGCACCTCAGTTAAAGATTCACACTGACAGATACTGATACCTCTGATAGGGAGAGATGACTGCCTGTCGAAGGGTTTGGAAATTGCTCCGCCCTGAGGCCAGACCGAAGGTTGAAAGATTCCACCACTGCAGCAGGCAATGTTAGTCCACAGTTTAAGTAGATAATCAGATGTGCAGAGTGCAGTTTGATACTGTAGTTTTTCCTGGGTTCAATCAAAAAAAATATCCTGATAACTGAGTACACTGTCAGTCACAGAGGCCTCTCATTTGATTGATGGGTGTGGGTTACCACTATGATTACATACAGACTTAACCCCTTCTGGCCAGAAAAAGGATACTCCACTGTGTAGTCGGACTGCCAAAGCTGTCATGTCACAGCTAATTTATTGCCACATTAACGTCAGGGGTAGCCCTCAGCGTTACCTTACTGCAAATGCACACACACCACACACATACACACTCACAGAATGGAACTCTCAAATGGAACATGTCTGAACTCCAAACCCAGGACACGTCAGTTTGAGATCCGCCTGTTGGGCATAAAATTTAAAGCTGCGCACTGACATGCACATATGATCTGTCTCCTTGGTGAGTGCATTTGTGTCACAGAGAGAGAGAAACATCTATTGTTTTATTTACAAAAATCAAACCAAATGAATAATAATATGATAATAACTGGACCATCACAACCACTTACGGCTTGATTCAATACAATTGCTGGGAAGCTAGTGTAGCATACACTAAATAAAGCTACTGTACTTTGTTACGTATACTAGATAATGAATATGAAGCCGATAGGCTACAGCAAAAGGCACTAGATTATGACCCGAGGATGAGGAGTTACTGACCATTAACAGTGAATGATTACACATGAGACTGAGGTGTGCGTCTGAAAAATAGCTACCAATTTTTAGGGGAGTTATAAAAATAGGAAACATACAAATTAGAAACTAAAATAAAAAACACTGCACAATTCACAAACAATATAAGACTTTCAGCATATGAAAACCATTATAATGTTTACTCTGTTAGGCTGCACCCTCCTAATCCAAATTATGTTTCAAATAAATCTTAACAAATTATAAATACACTGTGATCACGGTCACCCATTACAAAAGGTTCTTACCAGAAATGACATTGAGTCAAATGTAACAGTCTAGCCACACTTCGGCAGCTAGAATAGTTAGCTTATTCCTGCCACACTGAAAAATTGGGGTGAGAGACTGTAACGAAAAGAGTTTACTCTTTGAATGAAATTGAAAATGTTTTCTGCATGGAATCCTGAAATCCACTGGGTAGCTTGCTTTCCAATTAAAAAACAGTTCCCAACAAAAATCTGACCTGTATATACATAAAACAGGGACACATTTACTATCCTGCATATGCAATTGACTATGAGGGTTGTTGTAGAAATTACCACAAAATGAGGAAGAATAGTCTGAATACTCAAATTGAACCTTTAGTCATACAGCAATTGCAGGAAACAGTGGTTAGTCTCAATCCAACACACTGCGTGTTGAATGATGTCCAGACCCTGCCTAAATAGGAGTCACCCCAGGGATACTAAATGACCATCATAAATGATCCTTTCAAGACAGATGGGCTATATACTTACGCAATAAAGAACAGCTACAACCAAAATCTCTTTAACAGTCGGCCCCATAATTTACTAATAACTTTTACAGATGTGAACCGTAAACAAATAAACAAAGGCCAATTAAAGGCCAAATTTCCTCTCCCACAGGGTAATTAACAAAAATTAAATATATTAAACATTTACATTTCTATTTGAAGTCATGAAACAATAACAATAATCATTTACTTCTCTCCTAACTTAATTGTGCAATTTACCCTGCTAGGTAAAATAAACATCTTTAAAATTTGAGTTAAAATATAAATGACTTGATAAGCACACATGTAGTGAAAAGCTGCTGCACAGTACCTTAAACATATGCATTATGCTCTGCGCCATGTAAAAGCTTCTTAAATGAACATGGTCTTGAGTAAAAAGTAATCGGATTACGTTACTGAGTTTGAGTAATCAAAAAGTTACGTTACTGATTACAAATGTGGACAGGTAACTTGTAACTGTAATGGATTACCTTTAAAAAGTAACCTACCCAACCCTGCAGAACCTAATGGGAGTGCTATTTCTCATTTAAGCAATAATAACTCACCAAATATATGATTCTAACGTGCATTGAACCACATGTTTTGGTGAATGGACCATTGGTTGTTGTATTTCTTGTTTCCAACACTTTTTATCAGTAAATTAAAGTTGATATACACCAATCAGCCATAACATTATGACCACTGACAGGTGAAGTGAATAACACTGATAATCTCGTCATCATGGCACCTGTCAGTGGGTGGGATATATTAGGCAGCAAGTGAACATTCTGTCCTCAAAGTTGATGTGTTAGAAGTGCGGAAAAATGGGAAAGCGTAAGGATCTGAGCGACTTTGACAAGGGCCAAATTCTGATGGCTTTTTTACGGTACTTAACTGGTAAATATTACATTTTTTTTCTGTATTCATGAATAATGGTAGAATACTATGAAATTACAGGGATAAACTTATTTTTAACATTCGTCATGTAAAATAACAGGAAATGTCAGTAAATTCAAAAACATTAATATTTCTGTTTTTTTACAGACATGCATCCTTTTTTCACAACAATAAGCAGTAGAAATACAGTATTTTACATTCTAAAAACCAATTACATTTACCATTATTTTATGGATATTTGCATTACTTGTATATACAAATTACATTCTAAATACAGATAATAATATCTAAAATATAGTTCAAAAACAAAATTTCAGTCTCAATATACAGTCCTGTTATCTTAATTAATTCTAAATATTTTTTTTTACCTTTTTGGTGTTATCATGCTATTAGCATTGATGTTATGTGGCTATGTTTCATGTATTTTCTAATGCTATGCTAAAAAGTCAGTCCAATTACTTCCAGTCCTGTTACTCAAATTAAGGTTAACAGGACTGAGTAGGACTAACATGAGTGAGAAGTTTGAATGAAATACTCATTTTAAATGTGTATCAGGATATTCTCATGATTATATGTTTTTCAGTTTTAATGTGTGAACACATACTTACAGAGAGCTGTTGTCGACATTTCTGTATTATACATTTTTTATTCTAGTATTATGAGATACTGGATTTTTGATTTCCATTAGCTGTAAGCGGTAATCATCAAGACTGAAACAAAAAAGGCTTTATATGTTTCACTTTATGTGTAATGAATCTAGAATATATGAAGGTGTCACATTTTGATTTGAATTACAGAAAAAAATGAACTTTTCCACAATATTCATTTTTTGAGATGCAGCTGTACATTAGGACATTATGAAGTTCAACAAAAACTGGAAAAAAGTAAATGATGAACGGATGTAATGCAAACATATGGGTCTGTGTAACGCTTATCAGTTTATTAATCTTATTAATATGCATACCATCAGCTATGTTACTCATGTCAACAATGTTACCAAACAGTCCATGTAATGCTTATCAGTTTATTAATCTAACTAATATCCGAAAATAAGAAATATACTTCCATAAACCAAATTCAAGTGTTTTGACAGAAAAATATTTCAAAATTTGAATTTTCAACCCATTATTAAAATTGTTTTTACAGGTATTAATGAGATTGATAAATTGATAAGCCTTACATGGACCCTATGGCTGCTAGCGTTTGTTTTCCTCCCAAAAGGGTCTTGAACGTGAATTTTTCTGCACATACAAGTTCCTGTATGTGCAGAAGTTGGTTACCGCTGAACGTTTAAGTCCCGCCCCCTCATTTCGGAAGACTGGTACATAGAAAAGCGCGGCATTTTCGAAACTACACTGTAACGTTACAGTACAGCAACGCTTTGTTTAATGGACTCTTCAATTTTAAAAACCTTTAAAATTTAATCTTTTAAAAATCCGACCAAGGTAAGGGTACACTTTACTATAGATCTGATGACTGAGCATTTCATATTTGCTTTTTTTTCAACTGAAATGGTACAACAACATTATGTTAACGTTGCGCTAGCTAACTAATTAGTAGTAGTGTAAGCTTGTAGCGCAAACTTTGTTAGCTAGCTAAAGGTAGCTAGTTTAGTAAAATATGGTTTCCAAATATGCAGATAACGTTTTGTATGTATTGACGCTGTTAACATGACCAAATGTTTGAATTAACATATTATTTATTGAAACATAACGTGATTTATGACATTGCTTCACGTTAGCTAACATTTCGGTGAAGTGATCAACAAAATTGCTTGTTTAGATTGTAATGGCATCTGCAAGAGAAAATTGTGTGACACACCCAGGCTTAAAGCTAAAAGTGAATTCATTGTTTGCTAAAGACGCCATGTTATGAGCATATTGGGTTTCACACCCGAGTGTACCACACTATAGTGTACAATCTACATTATTAACTTTAAAGTTAGCCTTAATTCATTAATAATGTAGCTAGCTAACATGTAATTTAGCGGCTCTTCGCCTTTAGTAGTTTCCTTGACATTACGCAAAATATGCCATCAATAATTGTACAAAGTATTTTCTCTGCCACAGGACATTGGCCTGTGACATTATGTCTAACAGTTTCACTGGTGTTTTTGTTGATTTCCAGATCTAGTTTAATACCCTCCTCAGCTCTACAGCACAGCCAATGAGAGTAGATACAGTATCTCACAAAAGTGAGTACACCCCTCACATTTTTGCAAATATTTGATTATATCTTTTCATGTGACAACACTGAAGAAATGACACTTTGCTACAATGTAAAGTAGTGAGTGTACAGCTTGTATAACAGTGTAAATTTGCTGTCCCCTCAAAATAACACTACACACAGCCATTAATGTCTAAATTGCTGGCAACAAAAGTGAGTAGACCCCTAAGTGAAAATGTCCAAATTGGGCCCAAAGTGTCAATATTTTGTGTGGCCACCATTATTTTCCAGCACTGCCTTAACCCTCTTGGGCATGGAGTTCACCAGAGCTTCGCAGGTTGCCACTTGTGTCCTCTTCCACTCCTCCATGACGACATCACGGAGCTGGTGGATGTTAGAGACCTTGCGCTCCTCCACCTTCCATTTGAGGATGCCCTCAGATACTCAATGGGATTTAGGTCTGGAGACATGCTTGGCCAGTCCACCTATACCCTCAGCTTCTTTAGCAAGGCAGTGGTCATCTTGAGATGTGTTTGGGGTCGTTATCATGTGGGAATACTGCCCTGTGGCCCAGACTCCGAAGGGAGGGGATCATGCTCTGCTTCAGTATGTCACAGTACATGTTGGCATTCATGGTTCCCTCAATAAACTGTTGCTCCCCAGTGCCGGCAACACTCATGCAGCCCCAGACCATGACACTCCCACCACCATGCTTGACTGTTAGGCAAGACACACTTGTCTTTTTACTCCTCACCTGGTTGCCACCACACACGCTTGACACCATCTGAACCAAATAAGTTTATCTTGGTCTCATCAGACCACAGGACATGGTTCCAGTAATCCATGTCCTAGGTCTGCTTGTCTTCAGCAAACTGTTTGCAGCCTTTCTTGTGCATCATCTTTAGAAGAGGATTCCTTCTGGGATGACAGCTATGCAGACCAATTTGATGCAGTGTGCAGTGTATGGTCCGAGCACTGACAGGCTGACCCCCCCACCGCTTCAACCTCTGCAGCAATGCTGGCAGCACTCATATGTCTATTTCCCAAAGACAACCTCTGGATATGACGCTGAACACGTGCACTCAACTTCTTTGGTCGACCATGGCAAGGCCTGTTCTGAGTGGAACCTGTCCTGTTAAACCGTTGTATGGTCTTGGCCACCGTGCTGCAGCTCAGTTTCAGGGTCTTGGCAATCTTCTTATAGCCTAGGCCATCTTTATGTAGAGCAACAATTCTTTTTTTCAGATCCTCAGGGAGTTCTTTGCCATGAGGTGCCATGTTGAACTTCCAGTGACCAGTATGAGGGAGTGTGAGAGCGATAACACCAAATTTAACACACCTGCTCCCCATTCACACCTGAGACTTTGTAACACTAACGAGTCACATGGCACCGGGGAGGGAAAATGGCAAATTGGGCCCAATTTGGACATTTTCACTTAGGGGTGTACTCACTTTTGTTGCCAGCGGTTTGGACATTGATAGCTGTGTGTTGAGTTATTTTGAGGGGACAGCAAATTTACACAGTTATACAAGCTGTACACTCACTACTTTACATTGTAGCAAAGTGTCATTTCTTCAGTGTTGTCACATGAAAAGATATAATCAAATATTTGCAAAAATGTGAGGGGTGTACTCACTTTTCTGAGATACTGTATATGGTTCAGAGCTGGTCTGTGCTTTCCTGACAGACGCATACCTACAGAGGCTACAACATGTCTAAATATGCTCTTATGGGCCCACATTGTCTCAGTAATGATCTAGTCTCAGGTCCCCCACCTGTCCTTGTGACTTGATTTTGATTATAAAATAACTCATCCTAGATCAGCACAAATCTTATATTATCTGAAAAATGCTGCTTGATTATCCTAAGTTGTATTGTGTTATTGAAGACATTTTTTTTTTACAGCTACTCTTTCCATATGCTAGGCACACACAGAATGGCCATCCCAAACTGCCCCATCCAAACAAGCTAATGGAGATTGTGTAACATCTAAATGTTTGCAGCAAACCGTGGTTAGCTACTGTATATTTCTTCAACATTTACCGTGCTTGTAATTCATTGTTAACATTAAGGTTTTGCTCACTTCCATTTCTATTTAGGAAGTTGATTTAAGAAGCAATTCACCACAACCCTGGTAAACAGTGTTTTAAGTTTTTCTTTAGTCTTCATTGTTGACAGTGAGGATGCTGCTCTCTGCTACTTTGGAGGTTTTCTAGAGGATGCTGGTATAACTGCGTTCCCAGGGCTTGATCCACTAAACATTCGGGTAAGTGGACGTTATGGCCAAATTAAAAAAGCTTAATCATATACTTCTCCACATTTTTTTCTAATTTAAAATAACCTGATTACCTATTTTTAACAGTTTAGTCATTAAGCAGATATTCTGATCATGAGTGATTTACAGTAGTGTGTATATATAAAGGAAAATTGTACTGTTACCCCATGGGAAGGGAACCCTGGGCACAACTCTAGTGTTGCAAGAGTCATGCTCTATAGTTCAGCTACTCTACACAGGACCACTAGTTTTAAAAAATGTGTAGATTAGAGTGGATGTCATCCACTGTTCAGATGATTATATCGTCAAAAACCTATGTATGTTTCAATTTTTACTTGTAATGCGTACTTTAAGTCAGATTGAGATAAATTGCTAACAGTGTTATAAATGTGCTTTCTCAGGTTGTCAAGAGATGTTCATCATGATGGGATCTCATTTTGCTTGTGGAGCAAAGATGCATGCATGAGTTTTTACTCTTCACATCATGCTCATATAAAGGTTTAAGGTCTTTCTATGGATTTTCCATATCACTTGTACACTGAAGTACAATTTTGTAAGTTTTTGCATACGCCAGTGTTCTCAAACTCTAGTCCTAAAGAGTAACTCTGGAGGATTTTGCTCCTGTCAATCAATAACACACAATCAACAAATCAGAATTCAGGAAAATTATTAGCTGAATGAGTTACTGCTAGCAGGAATAAACCTGCACAGTAAGTTGCTCTACCAAGATCAGAGTTGGGGACCCTTGAACTATCACAAACAATGTGGTTTATATCTGACATCCAGGTGTAAATGAATACTTGTTTGTGCTTTGTTTAAACTTGTTGACTGAATTTAGAATTTGAGTGTATGATTTGTTGGACTGAGAATTGACAAACTATTCTAGATGAGCAACCTTGTGATAATGATGTAGTGATTGTGGATGTCACACCTCTGAACTAATACTTGTTCAAAGCACTTGTTAGCCATAGCCACTCCCAGTTTCTTTGCCATAAAAACAAATTGGGTAATTATCCCACTGAAAACAATCCCTTTTTTAGTAGTATACTAAGGTTTATTTGAATGGGTACACATTTACAGCTAAAATTTCAATTATAGTAAACACTGCTGAGCCAAAACATGACCCCCTGCCGACCTACGGGTGAAATAAAAAGCTGTACCTTGTCTGCATCAGAACCATAATGCACAGATCTTCTGCTTTGTCATCTAACCATACAACACAAAGGCAAATGTATTCTTTTTTTACATATGTAATTTGTCCCAGAAAGCAGGAGCAATGGTCAAAAACCAAATCTTTTGAGACCAGTGTAGCTCTGCAGAAGTACTCTGTGCTTTCAACAAGGGAATAGATTGCCAACTTTAGCTACATAGTGCAGCTTTAACATGTCAGTAAACTAAGTTTCATTATGTGGTAACAGTTCATACAAACTTTGGATATGATTATATTAAAATATAGGAAAACAGGATATTTATTCTTATTCTGTTACACTTCATTGGCAGGGGATGGGGAGTATCTTAGGATCAAAAGAAATATGAAATGAGCTAAGCCCATTTAAAACTCTAGCCCTACATAATTTCCCACAATTTGCCTGGTCTGATGAATCATGTTTTCTTTTACATCACGTGGATGGCTGTGTGCGTGTGCATCGCTTTTCCTGGAGAACCCATGGTAGTAAATGTAGGGTATATTATGTCAGATAGGTGATTTATGACCCTAGTGGGCGGGGCTTCCAGATTGATGTGACAGGTGGGCGGGACATCCGGTTTACTGGGCGGGACTTCTGGTGTGACGTATGGACTTCCTGTATGACGTGTGTTAGGGTGGGACTTCCGGAATGACATATGCATGTCCGGTGACTTTTGTAATTTATGATTGCATCGATGTGTCCGTGTTTGATGTTTTACAATGACTGATAAGCACCCCGGACAAGTGTTATAACAGGTGGGCTATGTTTGATGTTTAACAATGGAGGTCTTAGGTTCCGGTATGTTAAATTCCCAGGCAATAAATAAGTGTTATATCAGCGGCAAGATGTTTGGTGTTCAACAAAAGGGGTGCCAGGGTGCTGCATATATTCTATAAACCCCCCGGGGTTATATCTTCTGACAAGTGGTACAACAGATGTCCTACAACCGGTGGGTGTTAACCTTTCATGTTTTATGGGGTGATTGGCGTGGTCTGTGTATTTAAACCACGCAGACCCCTGTGATGGTCATTCAGTATTGTCTCAGTAAACTTACCTACACAATACAAAACATGGCGGATTGTGCGGCGATCAATGTTTTGGGTGAAACACCGTTGAAAGCTAACAACTTAACCGCAGCTCAGCGATTTGGTAAAAAATTACAAATGGACAGTAGAGATGCATTCAACATGGCAGCACCAAAGAAACCGATGCAGAGTTTAACACGAATCCATCATCTGCACCAGGATATGTTGGCACGGGATTGGAAGTTGGACAACGGTCGGATCGGTGGATACATTTTCAACCCAGAGATACCGGAGGTTGCATTTTATGAATTACCCGAAGGCCAAGAGTTTAAGGCTGGTGTGACTGATGAAGTGGTTTGTAACACCAGTTTATGGAACACCTTTCGAAAAGTGATTTATTTGGGGCCAAAACAGGGCACCCATAATACGGTAGATGTACTGTTTAAAGTTGTCGACGGAATGAAGCAGTTATGACGGTTAGATTGGAACTATTTCCTGGAAAATGTCAGCGGGCTAGATTGTGACTGCGACTGCGGACGGTTCAACTGACGTAAGACCCTGAAGCCCCGCCTTAAGCTAACACCATCCTCAACACAGCATAAAAACAGACAGACTATCAAGCAGTCGGAAGAATTTACGAAACATGTCTCAAGAATACAATACCAACCGGAGATTGAAGAACCCAAGGCTGAGGACTGGCTGTGTGACGCCTGGGATACTAACCTCACATAGGTATATGAATTATACCAAAATCATTGCCATCCGTTGTATGTGTTTTAGACATTTTAATGCTCCAAACATTTTGACTACACACAAAATATGATCTATTCTTCTGAATAAACAAATGTCTAGTTACATATTATTTACGAGTTTGTATGGCATCAACGTTAAACTCAACAATATGTCATATTGACATTAATGGTAATAGTATGATTTTTACTATGGCGGTCCAAAATGTCTTGAAGATGTAGGACCACCTGTGCAATTGATAATTTCCCCCCCTAGAATCCTACTTTCCAATTACAGTACTTCAGCTGATAAAATGAATTACCATTCGTAACATGGCACGAGCACCTTAGAAACCCTCTGTTCCCAACCACATATCCATGGCGACTGTATACAATGTCTTTGAAAAGTATTTAGACCCCTTCCCCTTTCCCACATTTTGTTACATTACAGCCTTATTCAAAAATTGATTGTTTTTCTCATCTATCTGCAAAATTATAAAGCAAAAACAGTTTTTTACAAATGTTTGCAAATTTATAAATAATGAATGAAAAGAAATATCATATTTATATACACACATGGACAAAATTGTTGGTACCCTTCTGCTTAAACTTCTGAATAATATGTGCAACTGTAGTCACAGGAACATCTAGCTGCTTGGAGATGATCTTATAGCCTTTACCTTTAACATGCTTATCTATAATTTTCTTTCTAATCTCCTGAGACAACTCTCTCCTTAGCTTTCTGTGGTACATGTTCAGTGTGGTACACACCATGATACCAAACAGCACAGTGACTACTTGTCACCCTTTAAATATGCAGACTAACTACTGATTACAAGTTTGAAGACACCTGTGATGCTAATTAAAGGACACCTTAGTTTAACGTGTCTTTATGGTCAAATTATTTTCTAGGGGTACCATCATTTTTGTCCAGGCCAGTTTCATTAGTTTGTTTTTTTAAATGATTCTGTTGCACCACAATACAAAAGCAATGGCTGATTTTCATTAGTTAATTTTCAGTAAATTTTTATTTATTATTACTTTTGTCAGTTTCAAGTTATTTCAGTGACCATTGTGGGTTTTTCTTACTTTAACAGAAGGGTACCAACAATGTTGTCCACGTGTGTAAGTATTCAGACCATTTGCAATGACACTTGAAATTGAGCTCAGGTGATGTTTCTACAACTTGACTGGAGTCAACCTGTGGTAAATTCAATTGATTGGTTAGAGCTCTGAGACAGGAATGTGTCCAACCAGAGATCTTGGGAGGGGTACCAAAACAATTCTGCAGCATTGAAGGTCACCAAAAATGCCCATCCTGACACAGTCTGGGAATTTCTGCAGAGAGGAATAGGAGAAACTCCCAAAATACAGGTGTGCCAAGCTTGTAGCATCATACCCAAGAAGATGCAAGGCTGTAATTGCTGCCAGAGTTGCTTCAACAATGTACTGCGTTAAGGAATGCTGAATCATATTGGGTTGAATGTTTTAGAACACTTCAATTTTTCCAGTTTTTATTTAAATTCACACAGTTTAATTTCTTAAAATTTAAAGCATAAAACTAATGAAGAAAAAATAATAATAAATAAAATAACTAATGAGAAAATAAAGAAATCATGGAACTGTTTTGTTTAACCAAATGTAATCAAGATTTTTGACTCAAAGTAACCAGCTTTTGCAGACATAACAGCTGAACGCACTCATGGCATCCTTTCTACAATGGAAATGAAATATTACTTAGAAAGTTCTTCCCAACATTGTTGCGAAAGTTCTCATAACTGTGTTGCACTGGTAGGTTGCTTTGCTTTCTTTCCTAGTGTATCCCAAACCAGGTCGATGAGGTATAAGTCTGGAGACTGTGCTGGCAATTCCATGATTTGAAACCTACCGTCTTGTTCTTTTCTTCTAAGGTAGTTCTGACATAGCCTGGAGGTATGTTTTGGGTTATTATCTTGCTGTAGGATGAACCCCTGACAAACTAGACATACACCGGATGGTATTGCATAGCGTTGCAAAATACTGTGGTATCTGTTTTGTTTCAGGGCGCCACTCACAGACTTTGGATCCAGCAAAAGGGCCCCAGACCATCACACTTCCTCCATGTTTGACAGTTGGTGTCACACACTGACGAAGCATTCTTGTGCCTACTGTACGGCGTAGAAAAACCCTGCGTGATGAATCGAAGATTTCACATTTTGATTAATCGGTCCATAAGACCTTCCAGTCTTCAGTAGTCCACTGGCAGTGCTTCATGACCCAGACAAGCCTCTTTTTCTTTGCCAACATAGCAATGGCTATCTTACGGTCACCTGTCAAACCTGCAGCTTGAAGTCTTCTCTGCACAGCTGAAACTGAGACTTGCTTACTTCGACCAGTGTTAAGTTGTGCTTGAAGCTGTAGTCCAGTGAACCGCCTGTAATGCATGCTGTTGACTCTCAGAAACTTGATCCTAATGTAGCTTTGGTTCGGCCTGACTTCTTCCTGATGGAGTTTCCTCCCGTTTCCAAGTGCCTTTTTATGGTGTAAGAAACTATACTCACTGACATCTTGATTCACTGCAATTACTTTTAAGGAAAGACCCACACTTAAGGGTTATAATGGTCTGTCTGTCTTCATTAATTGCTTTTTTCTTGCCATTATTATAGCTATACACTACTTCCTGCAGTACAATACTGTCCAAATAATGCTTAAGAGGGTGTAGTAACAGTCTGTTCCAACACCATTTTTATATCAACAGAACATTTGTAAGTAATCAACAAAATTTGTGACACCTGTAAGAATTGTTAGCATCAACTTTCAAGGCTTAATTTACTTCCAGTGCTGCAGAATTACTTCTTTCTTGAAAAAATACTTTTTTAGATCTCTGAAATGTAAATTGTGAAAAAAGTTAACTATTTTTTATACTTCTGTCAGTTTACCATATACCTTTGTACTAGGTTTCACGTTAATCACTGGACCTGAACTGCTTCAGTTTCAATAAAAGCTGGAGAAATGCTGCTGTTCTAAAACCTGTGACCAGTAGTGTATGTAACTACTAAGTTACACATTATTAAGGCAATCAAGGGAAACATTCGCAAATGAGTGAAAAGCCAAAGCACCAAGTTTACTTTGAAACACTCCATTGGGTCTACCCCAAGCTCAAAGAACCTATTCGTGTTTTTGTCGACCTCCGGCTGGACCCATGTCAATCAGCACCAATTCAGTGGTTGTGGTCCGCTAGCGCCGTTACCATATCCATACATTGTTTCTTGAAAATTATATGCCCACATTGAATTTGATGCCTGCAACACGTTTCAAAAATATTGGGACAGACGCAACTATAGGACTGAAAAGCTTCTGTAATGCTAAAAATTTAAACCTGCTGGAATGTCACACAACTAATTAGGTCAATTGGGTCATGGTCAGTAACATGATTGTGTATTAAAAGATTATTCCAGAGAGGATGGGTCTGTCAGAAGTGAGGACCCCTCTGTGAAAGACTGCGTGGGCAAATAGTGCAAAAGTTTAAGAATAACGTTTCTTAATGTAAAATTGCTGAGTATGGGGATCTCATCATCTACGGTACATAATATTAAAAAGATTCAGAGAATCTGGAGAAATCTCTGTATTCATGGGACAAGCTGACGACCAATATTGGATGGCCGTGATCTTCGGGCCCTCAGGTGGCACTAGATTAAAAACAGATAAGATTCTGTAGTGGAAATCACTACATGGGCTCAGCAACACCAAAAACCACCTGACTACCATGCAAAGAAGAAACCAGATATAAACAAGATCCAGAAATGCCGCCACCTTTTCTGGGCCTGAGCTCAATTAAGATGGACTGAAGCGAAGTAGAAAACTGTCCTGAAGTCTAACAAATCAAATTTGAAATTATTTTTGGGAATCATGGACGCCACGCCCTCTGGCCTAAAGAGGAGAGGGACCATCCAGCGTCTTATCAGCACACAGTTCAAAAGCCAGCATCCATGATGGCATGGCTGTCTTGCACATCTGTAATGGCACCATTAATACTGAACAATATATGCAGGTTTTGGAGCAACATATGCTGCCATCCAGACAACGTCTTTTTCAGGGAAGGCCTTGCTTATTTCAGCAAGACAATGCCAAACAATATTCTCCACATATTACAACAGTATGGCTCCGTATTAAATGAGTCTGGGTGCTAAACTGGACTGCATGCAGTCCAGACCTGTCACCCAATGAAAACATTTGGCGCATTATGAAACGAAAAATACGAATACATTTTACTTTCAAAACTAGAGCAATTGGTCTCCTCAGTTCCCAAACTGAGTATTGTTAAAAGAAGAGATGATCCAACACAGTGGTAAAGATGCCCCTGTCCCAAATATTTTGAAATGTGTTGCTGGCATTAAATTCAAAATGGGCATGTATTTTTCCAAAAACAGTAACATTTCTCAGTTTCAACATTTGATAATGTCTTTCTACTATTTTCAATTAAATATAGGGATAAATGATTTGCACATCATTGCATTCTGTTTTTATTTGCATTTTACACAGCGTCCCAACATTTTTGGAAATGGGGTTGTAGTTTAAATAGGAAATATAGTCATTCAACAAAGGTAAGAAATAATTATTTTTGACTGAAATATTACCTGTGTCTTTCAAACTGCATTTATCAAAGAATCCTCCATTTGCAGCAATTACATCATTGCAGACCTTTGGTCAATGTATTAAGGTAATCTGAAAAGGTTTCAGCCCATGCTTCCTGAAGTACTTCCCACAAATTGGATTGGCTTGATGAGCACTTCTTACGTACCATACTCCAACAAGCTCCCACAACAGCTCAGTATGGTTGAGACAGAATACCAGCTGACTGCTTCTTCTCTAAATAGTTCTTGCATAGTTTGGAGCTGTGCTTTGAATCACTGTCCTCTTGTAGCATGAAACTGGCTCCAATCAAGCGCCGTCCACAGGGTATGCCATGGCGTTGCAAAATGGAGTGATAGCCTTCCTTCTTCAAGATCGTTTTTACCCAGCACAAATCTCATACTTCACCACTACCAAAGCACCTCCAGACAATGACATTGCCTTCACCATGCTTGACAGATGGTGCCAAGGACTCCAGCATCTTTTCATTAGGTTTTCCGTCTCACAAGTGTTCTTCCTTGTGATCCGAACACCTCAATCTTAGATTCCTCTGTCCATAACACTTTTTTCCAATCTTCCTCTGTCCAATGTCTGTGTTCTTTTGCCCATCTTAATCTTTCCTTTTTATTGGCTGGTCAGAGATATGGCTTTTTCTTTGCAACTCTACCTAGAAGGCCAGCATCCCTGAGTCGCTTCTTCACTGTTGACGTTGAGACTGGTGTTTTGTGGGTACTTTTTAATGAAGCTGCCAATTGAGGACCAGGTCTGTTTCTTAAATCAGACACTAATGTATTTCTCCTCTTGATCAGTTGTGCACTGGGGCCTCCCACTACTCATTCTATTCTGGTTGGCATTGTATGAGATTTTCAGTTTCTTAGCAATTTCTCACATGGAATAGCCTTCATTTCTCAGGGAAAGAATAGACTGATGAGTTTCAGAAAAACTGTTTCCTGCTACAATAGTAATTTACAACATTAACAATGTCTATACTGTATTTCTAATTAATCTGATGTTATTTTAATGGACAAAAAAAATCATTTTCTTTCAAAAACAAAGACATTTTTAAGTGACCCCAAACTTTTGAACGGCAGGGTATGCTTTCATAAAATGGTGGGATGGATGTCAGGTTCTGATGATAGGGAAGCCTCTAGGAATCTCTGTGTTGGCCTAGAGTTGCCAGTCGGGGCCTGGCAGCAGGGAAGCCTCTAGGCATCTCTGCCCTGCATTGCCTCAAATTTGGAATCTTATTAAGGTTAATAAAACATACATGTGTCAAAACAGCAGCAAGTAAAAGGTGGCAGTGTGTTTTTTCCTAATATTCATCTTTTAATCGTATTTTCATATGCTTTGTTTGTACAGCAAAAATAGAAATATTTACTTTAAATGTCCCAATATTTATGGAGGGCACTGTGTATAATGATCCATATTTTATAGTCTAAGAGACCCTCATGCTGCATTCCCTCCAAGAAATGGATGCCAATCTGAAACATCTATTGCAACTAGGCAATGGTTTCATTGTGTCATCTAACATTAGGATTAGAAGGACAGGACAATTTCGTGAGGATTGTCACAAGGTTCGTTGACAGCAAATACAAAGGTCATACTTTGTGGAGCTGTGAGCACATTCAAATGTTGTTTACAATACCAAAGTGTTTGTGTTTAATAGAGTAAAGTAAATGAGTAATGCCTTTTTGTTCTAATAACCAATACTTCCTTGGTGATGTTGTTTATTAAAATCTTTTCTAATTTCATGGTTCCATTTCAGTACTTCACAACTAAATGGTAGGAATGTATGAAGCCCATATGTAGGGATGTGGGCTGATGTGGTGAATTTCTGACTGCTGAATTTTGGACACGTATTTTGCTCTCAACTCACCTGAAATTTGAAAACACAGATAATTTAAAAAAAATAAAAGAGAACAAAAAGGGCAGAATACGCAATGTTGAAAAACAGACACCAACACAATTCAAAATACAGTCAAATTTACAAGCATCTTTTGCCTCAGTGAAACCTGAACCGTATTCAAACCAGGACATGTCAATATAGACTCAGGCGTCACCCCTGCTGGTATTTCTATCTACCAGCAGAACAGAACTTCAGAGTCAGCTAAAAGTAAGTGCGGAGGGGTCTGCATTATGGTTAACTCTTGGTGGGGAACGGATGTTGCAGTGCTATCAAAACACTGTTCACCAGAACTGGAGCTAATGTCTGTAAAGATACGGCCCTTCTACCTTCTGAGGGAATTCAGCTCAGCTATTATCACAGCAGTCTACATACTCCCGCAGGTGGATAAAACGCACACACTGGGAGTCCTATATGGAGTAATAAATGGACTATAGGATGCACACCCTGAAGCAGCTGCTATTGTTGTTGGCGATTTTATTAGAGCAGATATGAGGAAAGTTCTACCAAAATACCACCAGCACATTAACTTTCCTACCCGGGGCGATCAGACTCTTGATCGTTGTTATTCACAAATTTGAAATGGATACAAACCCCTCCCCCGCCCTGCATTCGGGTAGGAAGATCACACTTCAATTCCGCTCCTCCCATCCTATAGTCAATGCCTAAAACAGGAAAAACGGTTTATCAAACAGTTCAATGCTGGAATGAGGGATCCATACTGCTCCACAGGACTGCTTTGAAACAATGGACTGGCAGATGCTCTGTGATGCAGCCGATGGGAAGATTGATGAATACACAGACTTTGTCTTAGCATATATTTCCAAATGCATCGACGATGTCGTCCCGCTCTGACATGCATGTGGGGAGGACTGCGACACATCACAGAATACAAAGGACGAAATAGCAATGATGCTTGTCCCGCCGCCTCGCTCCCTGATGAGCTCAACACCTTCTATGCACATGGTTTGAGGCGACCAACACAATTCCTTCAGTGAGGCTTGCTGAGGACCAGGATGACTACACTCTATCCCTAACCATGGTTGATGTGAGGAGAGTTTTTAAAAAATTTAACATTCGGAAGTCACCAGGGCCAGATGGCATTCCAGGTTGTGTCCTCAGGGGGTGCGCTGACCAACTAGCGGAGGTTTTCACCTCCATATTCAACCTCTCCCTGTCTCTGTCTGTAGTCCCCTCCTGCTTCAAACAGACCACCATCGTCCTTGTACCGAAGAAACCTTCTATCACCTGCCTGAACAACTACCGCCCTGTAGCACTGACCTCCACCATCATGAAGTGCTTCGAGTGGCTGGTCAGAACTCACATCTGCTCCTCTCTTCCTGACACCTTGGACCCCTTCCAATTTGCATACCACCCCAAAAGCTCTACGGACGATACCATTGCCTTGACGACACACGCCCTCTTCCACCTGGAAAAAGGCCACACGTGAGGATGCTGTTTGTGGACTACAGCTCTGTATTCAACACTATTGTGCCTGCCAAGCTTGTTCCTAAGCTCAGGACCCTGGGACTTAACACCTCCCTCTGCAATTGGATCCTGGACTTCCTGAAGGGCAGATGCCAGGTGGTGAGAATGGGCAACCTCACCTCCTTCACACTAACCCTGAGAACTGGTGCCCCACAGGGCTGCATACTCGTTCCCCTCCTGTACTCCGTGTTCACGCATGTCTGCGTGGCCACACACAGCTCCAACATCATCAAATTCACGGATGACACTACCGTGACAGCGATGAGACTGCTTACAGAGAGGAGGAAATAAACCTGGCTACATGGTGCCAGGACAACAATCTCTATAAACCACTATGTAGGAGCCAAATGAAGGATGGTTTTGCTGCTACACACAACTTTAAACGAAAAATACAGTAATCATCTATGTAATATTTTAAAGTACTGTATGTGTTGTATTGTATGTGTATGCAAAGTAAAGTATTGTATGTTATGCATTTTAGACATGTTTGTATGTTAGCCAGGAGTTTCCTGACATTTTCCCTAAAGTGATCTTTACAAATATCAATCAATCAGAGAGCAAGGATCTATAAATATTACAAATGATATAAAAAAATGATTTGTTTTTATATCGACTAAAGTCTAATTATTTGTGTCATTAAAGAAGAAATGTACTCTTTAACAGTGTTGGGATGCACAAAGCCAACCCTTCAAGGCTTGCTTCAAAATTTCAACCCAGTTTGCTCAAATCAAAAGGGCCGAGGCTTGAATCTAAGCAACAATATCATGTGATTAATGATGTTGGAAGCTTCAGACCACACACAACCATCTGATAGGGTTTGTAAAGACATGGCACTTTCCAACAATGCTTTAAAACATGAAATTAAATTAGTCTACTGCCTAATTATTAACAACTAATGAAATTCACAAATTAACTGTTGAATGTCAAAACGTTACTGCTACAGATCATTCATTATCAATAAGAAGAAGGTATTCACAACACCATAGACTATTGTTAGAATTGTCTTACAATTTTAATAAGGATATTAGCTGGCCGATAACTCAATGTGTAGAGCTGTGGATGGATATGTAACTGTTCTAAAAAGCCTGGTTCGAGTCCCAATGATTACTTCATCATATATCGTTTCACTGAAAACACTGGCAACACTGCATTTGTAAGTTCTACATCAGGAATATTTGCTCGTAAGTTTTTAATAACACATCTTAAATCAAGCATTGGATCCACCCTATTTCATGAATATAACTCCACTGTTTCTCTCGTAGAGATGTATCATTCAGATGACTGATCACCAGGTGATGACGTCTGAAGCTATGTTTGATCCTATGCCTTTTTCAAAGTGGACTACAGATGTCAATGTCTACTGACTGGCACCAGGGCTTTCCTCCAAGTTATTTACAAGTGCTTCCCATGTATTGCATATAAACGATAGCTAAGTAGGTAAAGTTAGTATTTAGATAATAATCTAAAATCATTGTCAGTGTTGAATCCAGTCTAGATTTTATGTGTCAGCACTCATTGAAATGATTATATTTATTTTCATGTACATCATATTAATATTTTGTCTTCCGAAGCCTCAATAAAGTCAAGGATGCAAAAATTTTCCAATAATTGTTGATCAGGAGATTTAACTAAATTCTCTGATCGAGGCTTGCATAGAAATGTTGGTAACCCTTCAAATTAAAGCCCGTTACTAACAGGGTAGTTCCCACATAACTACGTAGTAACAAGAATGTAAATACGTGGTAAAATGGGTTATGTAGGAACAAATTTAGGTGTTACGTGTACTTATATGAACGAAGAACAATACTACTCCAAAATTACTTA
Source organism: Esox masquinongy (assembly GCA_016801175.1). NCBI lineage: Eukaryota > Metazoa > Chordata > Actinopteri > Esociformes > Esocidae > Esox > Esox masquinongy. Next base: position 750 of record JACXGI010005976.1, on the reverse strand, counting down.
GTAAACAGACAGGTGATAAAAAAGCAGTTTTGGAAGTATATACAGGTGCTGGTCATAAAATTAGAATATCATCAAAAAGTTGATTTATTTCAGTAATTCCATTCAAAAAGTGAAACTTTTATAATGTATACATTCATTCCACACAGACTGATATATTTCAAGTGTTTATTTCATTTAATTTTGATGATTATAACTGACAACTAATGAAAACCCCAAATTCAGTATCTCAGAAAATTAGAATATTACTTAAGACCAATACAAAAAAAGGATTTTTAGAAATGTTGGCCAACTGAAAAGTATGAACATGTACAGCACTCAATACTTAGTTGGGGCTCCTTTTGCCTGAATTACTGCAGCAATGCGGCGTGGCATTGGAGTCGATCAGTCTGTGGCACTGCTCAGGTGTTATGAGAGCCCAGGTTGCTCTGATAGTGGCCTTCAGCTCTTCTGCATTGTTGGGTCTGGCGTATCGCATCTTCCTCTTCACAATACCCCATAGATTTTCTATAGGGTTAAGGTCAGGCGAGTTTGCTGGCCAATTAAGAACAAGAGGATACCATGGTCCTTAAACCAGGTACTGGTAGCTTTGGCACTGTGTGCAGGTGCCAAGTCCTGTTGGAAAATGAAATCTGCATTTCCATAAAGTTGGTCAGCAGCAGGAAGCATGAAGTGCTCTAAAACTTCCTGGTAGACAGCTGCGTTGACCTTGGACCTCAGAAAACACAGTGGACCAACACCAGCAGATGACAT